>BQKN01000830.1:232002-252560 GCA_022839385.1 Asparagus kiusianus
ATAAATAATAGTTTAATCCAATACTACATTAATCAACTCCTAATTATAGACATATAAAGGATCGGGTAAAACAATAAATTACGACGAATCAAAGATTCAATTGCTTAGAAAGAGATAAACAACAACTTAAAATGGCACAGATCTTGAACAAAGAGGCTGAATTTGGATGGATCAAACGCGTAGTAGATGAATACACCATCAACTTCAAATATTCCCTATGTCGCTGATCATTCAATTGCAATAGAAGAAGGGATGGATTAAGCTGGAGTTTTTCCTCATAGGAAGGGATGGCCTAAATTAGGGTTTTCTCCGATCGAGAAAATCGACGGATCTAGAAAAGAGAAGGGCAAAGAGGAAAGTGATGGAGTTAATGGGGGGTTTTCTCCGATCCAGGAAATCGCCGGATCTAGAAAAGAGAACGGCTAAGACAAAAGGGAGGGCATTAATGAGGATTTTCTCCGAGGCAAGGAATCGACGAGTCTAGAAAAGAAAAAGACTAAGAGGGAAGGGATATGCATGACCTTAATGAGGTTGTCTCCGAGGCAAAGGAATCGACGGATCTAGAAAGCTTTAGGCTTTTACGAACAAGTCTTTCACATTTCAGTAAATTGCATGTAATAACATATTTTGTTGCAAAGTTAAAGAAATCAAATATTGTTTATGAGAATATACAATTTGCTTTTTTTTTTTTTGGCAAATAAGTCATTCCAATATAACAGACTTAAATTTTGCTTAAGTCTTCGCATTATTTCTCAGTAAAATACAAGTTGCTCTTTACAATATATCATACAATAGTAATCAATAGTTTATGAATTAAATGTATTCTTAAATAACAGTTTGTTTATTTTATGCACTATTATATGTATTTCGAGTTCCGAGTGTTAACAATATTGTACTGTATGATAAAATTTATATAGATAGACGTAGTAGTATTAATGTTAATAGTGTTCGGTTTTCGGCTAGCCCGTGCTTGGGACGGGCCACAATACTACTACGAATTTAGAGCCGGACTAAATTTTCCCTAAAATATTATTTTACTGCCCGAGGACACCGATCTCGGACCCTATAGAAATCCATCTTCATCTCAAATACAGATCACAGAGAGATGAGAGAAAGCCAAGACAAAACCCTCTCCCCTCCTTTCATCTCATTATCATCATCGCTGCTGCTGCTAATAATAATCGCGCTATTATCTCACGCTATTCCGGCGGCACAATGCACCGCCGGCGAGTCCGGCGAAGGCGGCCGGCGGCGTCCGGAGTCGGTGGAGTGGGAGACGCTGACGAAGAGGAATTTCTCATCTCAGATCCGAGCCAACCCTCATCTCCTCCTCATGATCACAGTCCCATGTAAGCATTTTCCAGCAAACCCTTACCCCTTTCTCTTTAGATTTGAAATTATCAACTTCGGAGTAAAATTGAGTATCCCTTGTTACTTGGTTGCGTCTTTGTTGTTGCAAGTAGATGCTTTATCATTGGATCAATTATATATCGATAAAGGATTGTAATTTCGCGTGTGCAGTTATCTAGAATGCAAATAGAGAAACCATTTGATTTGCTTTATGAACTTTCTTTCGCTGCATCAGGCGGCTTTGCATTGAACGTCTTCATAATAACAGAATGAATTAGTCCCTTGATAAGCGAGCATGAAGTTCCTGAAAGCTAACTGTGTTTACGCATGGATAAGCACATTTATGTAGCTCAACGACTATGTGTATGTTTGTGGGTAAGCATGAATGCGTGTGCGTTTGGATGTGTATCTTTATGTCCCTCTGTGTATTGGGATGCGCATATGTATGATCATGTGATTTCTTTTTTCCTTTTTTTTTAATGTAGAGAGATGCATTTATTCGTGGTGTATGTGAGTGCATGGCATGACCATGTTTGTGGGTGGTGCCTGCATTTGCACATTTCAACTAGTGAGCACACGCATATGGAGAAACACACATGGTGACAAAAGCAGTCTTACATGTACTTGTAAAAAAATTACAAGATACCTCACACGCGCACACACCAAATGAAGAATAAGAAGGAAAAGACATAAGTTCTTGAAGAAATTGGGCGTACATTATCTTTCGGCTTGAAGTTTGAGTGTACACGAGTGCAGAGCTTCTAATAGTTTCTCATCCTTTTTTTTATGGTCATGTTCTTTATTCCTCCTTATAGTAGAGGTTAATATGCTACATATGCACACGTGTTGTACTGATTTGTTAAAGCTGATCTAATATTTTGGTTGAACTATAATGTTATGACATTGAACAAGTATTCCTGTTGAGCTACAGGGTCTGGGGAATCACGATCCTTGATGAAAGAAGTAGCGCGCTTGGTTGCTGGCAAAGGAGATAAACTAGGATATCTAAAGCTAATGGTTGTTTATAGAAATTCTGACAAATTTCTAGCAGATGCTCTTGGTGCTTCTGAAGGAATAACGTTATTTTACTATCATCATTCCACATCGTACAAATATCAGGGTCGACTTCGTGCACAGAATATATTGTCTTCAGTTTATCATTTCATGTTACTTCAGACCGAGGAGGTCCCCTTAAAGCCCATCCACACTCCACAGGACCTTGAAACCTTTTCCCAGTCAACAGATAAAGCTGTATTTCTTCTTGACTTCTGTGGATGGTCAACCAAATTGTTACACAGAAGAGACCATGGAGATACTCAGGCTACTCAAGCTGAGCAGAAGAACTCAGGGACTGGTATGCCAACGTAACTAATATAATTGATTCCCTGAATACTGATAACTGTCAAAACTTGCATATAAATGCTGTGTAATCCTTGGACATAAATGATCCTCATCTTGCATCAGCAATCTATTCCATAGAATACTGAATAACAGTGGACTTGAAAATGGCTCAAATAAATATTATCCATCCAAACATGTAATCATGAATTACAATTAAGTTCTTAAGTGTGTTTATGGTCATCATGTGGGTGGGAGTACAAAGCTGTTGCTTTTCGTATTAAATTTTAGAGTAGATTGCACATAACCCCCCTTGTCTATAACTTGAGTTTTAATAACCCCCTCAACTCATTTACTGCACTTAGCACTCTTGAATGCCCTTTTTTAGAAAGATAAGTTGCAAGTAACACTCCTCTATCTCATGAATTGAGGAGGGCTAAATGCTAGAAAATAAGTGGGGTCGGTTTCTGGCGGGCGGGGGGGATTATGTGTAATTTACCCTAAATGTTATTTGTCTTGTCATTTCTCTGAACGAAAATGTGTTTAGACTATGCTGGAATGAAGTTCTTTCTGTCTGTTAATCAAAGTAAAATTCACTTATGTTAGCGTTTTTCAGTATATATAAGATCCCTATATATTGGTCAACCTTTTTAGACTGAAAGTTGCACGTGTTTTTTTTTCCCTCACAGATGTATTATTATCCAACTGAATTTATGATTGACCCTCAAGGCCTGCAGTCCTTTTCAGTGTCTTGATATGATCAGTTTTGTTTATTGTACGTTCAAGTCAAAATTTCCAAGTCTGTATGACAAGTCTCTTAGATATGCAGTTCCATTTACACCAACTTATTTAGTGTTGCAGTTGAAATATTGGAGCAAGATTTCTCTGCAGAAGCAGGTGGGGAAATGTCGTTTGAGAAGATGACTAATCAGAAGGTGGCCTGTACATTTTAAATGAACCTCATAGTGAGATTCTTTAAGAACTAAGCTAATGACAGTACATATTGATGTAAATATCCTGACGTGTATTATTTGGAGCAGATGGAGGGTTTGGAAAGTGAATCACTAACTTATCGTGTCAAAAGTGGGCCAGCTGATTCTTCCTTGCTGGGAAGATGGACAAATAAAACTGATTCACAAGGAACTACATATGGAGGCGATGATACAGATATGCCATGTACAGAAGAAAACTTCCACAAGTTTAATTCTTTTTTTTGGGACTTCATGAAGATTTCTAGAGATTATTTCCTGCCTCCTGAAAGACATAGGTTTGGTTTGATATCTGAAAAATCTTTGCTGCCTTTCTTGGATATTGGCAATCCTGATACATGGCTAGTTGTCGTTAAGTTCTCTGGATGCTCAAATTGTTCAATGATACTTCATGATGGTGATGATATTAGAACCATCTTGCAAACGCACCATGCCCTTGTTAAAGAGGTAAGTTTCCTTACAGTTTAGTCTCTCACTCATTTGTTTATGTGTGGGTCCTTACAATCTTTATGATATGTTACCAGAAGATTGTGCTCTTGTATGTACTTGTTAAGTGATATGAATGTTGTTCTTGAATTTGGAAATTTTATATGATGTTTAAGTTAGCTTGGGGTTGGTGGCTCTTGAAAAGCTGAACATAATGTAGAAAACTCAATATTTCTCCTTGAACCTTTGGGTCTTTTAGTAGAATGGTGAAATATTTTTCTTTTCCCTGTGTCTTTTTTTGTTGCATCCTTCTAACATTAACCTCGTATCTTTCGACATGATGATGATGATAACCATGATCTGAGGCTTTAACCTTTGTCCTGTCAAAATAGGTCAGTCTAACAGAGGCAGCTTTGTATTGGATGCTTGCATAAAAGCATTCACAAAATATTTACAATTGGTTGCCAACTAGATTCTTTGTTTTGGTTCATCGGAAAAAGATATGGAAGAAAAGACGCCAAAAAATCAATAAGCTCTAACCAAAGTGACAATTAGTTTCTAACCAACAAAAGCACCATGTTGCTATGCAATGCTTTCTAACCAAAGTGACCCTCCAAACTTGTTCTCACTAGGAAAGAGTGTCGAGGTATGGGACAAATTCTCACCTCGTTTATGACAATTAACTAAGCTGAAACTCATTTCAATCGAGTTACTGTAGTGATGATATTAATTCTAGTCAATAAACAGGCATAACTACTTTTTTCACTTTTACGTGCACTTTGGGTACAAAGATCTTTTGCTTTTGGTTAAGAGGCATTCACTATTATACGGTTAACAATTTTGCAGCTACTGAAGTGGTCTAAGATATGAATGACCTCTTATGTCCGAGGAAAGTCAATCGCTTTGAATTGGTTTTCTGAAGTGAAGTGGAATTCATAAACATGCCTAAGCATACCCACACATTATTCCTAGAGGGCTTGCCATATTACAAGTGTAAACAATCATCTTGTTCTATAATCACTCGCTTTATATCTTTGAATCTTTTCTTGTTCTTAGTAACTGATTCAACAACTGTATTAGTTTATCATCTTATACTTGGTAGTAGTACCCATATATCATGTGCAGATGTATGTGTCACGTTACATGGCTATGATATCCACTCACTGTATTGTGGTACTAGACCCCAAATGCAAATCAATTGAGTCATGTTCCCGGCTTCTGAAATTTAACTATAAATTCTGTAGGTACTCTCCATGCTGAAAAGTTTTTAAACATCAGCAGCATGAAGTGAGAAATGCCGTGACTATTCTATCTGTTTTCTCAGATCATTGACACATGTTAAGCTCTTTGCATGGGCCAAATTCTCTTGAGTATTTTTGAGCATCACTGCAGAACTTTTCATACAAACTTTTTTTTAACATCAAAGTCAATATGAGGTATATTAGAGAATTTGTATTATGATATCATCTTATTTAGTATTTCCCCCCCCATATTTTATAGCTAGATGCTGATGGAAGCCTAGAGTCTGTATTTCCAGCAAAATGTCCTTCTGTTATTCTCTTCATTGATAGATCATCTGGCTCTTCAAAGCTTAGAGGAGAGAGCAATTCAGCTCTGCAAATTCTTAGGAAGTTTGTAAAGGACAACCATTTATTCGGACAGATTGTTTGGGGACAAGATACCAGTTCTTCTGAGAGTGCAGGACAAGTTTTTCCCAACACTTGGAGCCAGATTATCACTGATCACTCATTTCAGCATAGCATTAAAGATTCTGTGACTCCTAAGCTGGTAAAGTTCCAGGATAATATGGCCATTATGATTACAAACAAAGGCAAAAGTGTTGCCCTGGATGCAACTTCTGATCCTCAAGGCAATGCTCTGTATAATATTTTGGCTAATTTGCTTGACCAGAAGAAACCTGACATGGGCACAAAAGAAACAAAAATTAGTCTCCTGGCAAAGGAAGTAGGGTTCCAGCTTTTGTCTGATGATTTTGGAGTTCAATTAGCAGAGTCATCACCGTCACAGATAGTCAATGAAGACCCCCAATTGAGCTATGTTGATGATAATTCTCTTCCAAGTTTGGAGGATCAAACCTCTACACTACCGCAGAAATTTAATGAAGATTGTGTGTCGAGCAATAAAGTTTTATTAGAGTCTGATAGTATAGCCTCAGACAATGATAAGAAGCAATCTGAACATCCAAATACCGGAATTTGTCTTCAGCAGAACCAGGAAAGTAGCATTAAAGAATTTACTACAATATTAGCTAAAGAGTTGGAAGCTGACATTTGTACTTCTAGAGGAACACAAGATAATAAGGATGATAAGGGTTGTAAAAGAGTTGTTTTGCAATCACATACATGTCCTGCTAAAGATTTGGAAAAGGAATCACCTAGTTTAGAGAAACTCGTTGAGGAAAAGAACATCGATCGGGTTGATTTGACAGATATTACTTCTGGAAAGTATTTGGTGGGGAATGATGCAGTTGAAGCTATAAATTCCACAAGAGAAGGATTAGGGGATTGGCATGTTGAGCAAGTACCTTTTAAGGATTCGTTTTTCTTTTCTGATGGTGGGTATCAGTTGTTGAGATCCTTGACAGGAGGGGAAAAGATTCCTTCTTTGGTAATAGTAGATCCAGTTTCACAGCAGCACTATGTCTATTCTGAGGATATGGGTATCAGCTATTCTTCTGTAGTCAGTTTCATAAAAGAATTCTTGAATGGAAACCTCACCCCATATCAACGCATATCATCTCCTTTTACAAGTTCAAGGGAGTCTCTGCGGCCACCATTTGTGAATCAGGACTTCCATGAGGTTGATTCTGTTCCACGAGTGACCGTCAATACCTTCTGTGAACTGATAGTTGGTTATAAACCTTGCAAAATGGGAAGTGAGTCAATTAAGCTATCATCGTCTCAAATTGAAAATTTTGGACATGTCTGGAAGACAGATGTTTTAGTGCTGTTCTGCACTTCATATTGTGGATACTGCCAGAGGATGGAACTTGTTGTGCGTGAAGTGTATCGAGCCTTTAAAAACTTTACAGCTATGTTGAAGAGGGAATCCAAAACCTTTGGTTCACATCACAGTCAAGGTATTTATTTATTTATGTCTATGATTGACAATGCGTTTCCTCTTGATTTAAGAAGGCAATATGCTTTTTTTTTTCATAAATTGCTAATCATTAGCAAATTAAGACAAGAGTATTTGTGTAGCATTCAGGGTCAAATGGATATGACCTTTCAAAGTGACATATAATGGAATACGTTAATAGAAAGCACGCCAGATGTTTCAGCCCACATCATAGGCTTAAATAAGTGTGTTGGATAGAGTTTTTTTTAACTTTATTTGGTAAGTCTCAGATTTTCTTCTCAGGGGTGTCTTTTTGAAAGTGAATCATGGGTTGAAGGAGGAAGGTAAAGGAATGGAAATAGAAGGGGAAAGAATGCAATGACAAAGAGAAGGTAGTTGCTAGTTGTGAAAAATATTCACAATTCCATCCCAGTGAAATGGCCCTAACTAGTAGAAGATCATACCTAACAGTTAGTTGGAGGCTTAAAAATTTTCCTTCACTGCAGGTATGCAGTAGGGGAGTAACTTTGCATTCTAGGTTGTTACTGCTATGTGAAGTGTGGGAAACGTACTGTCAGTATTTTGTTTCAGAAAAGTCTGTAATGTCCTTACATGTAAAGTAGATAAAATATATGGTGTTTTCTGCAATCTAGCCATTTTTCAACATCACTTAGATGCTTACCATCTTTTGCTCTAGTGAACAGATGGGGGCGGGTTGCAAATTAAAACCACTTTAGAACTTGCCCCAAATTATCTGCACATTCCACTTTATATAGCAACTCGAAGAATGCGTGTATAAAGAAAAGTTGTAGATGAGAATGCCAGTTAAATACTCATCTTTCAAGTTATTTCCACTAACCTATATCATGTGACTTGCTAGCTTGTGAAACAAAGGTCACATAAAGTGGTAGTCCTACATTGTAGATAAAACTGCTACTTAACTGTTAAAGGGAAGCACATAACAAATAGTAGATAAAACTGCCAGTTAACAACTCATCTTTCCAATTTCATGAACAGACGTAATGCAACTTATGAAAGCAAGGTCACAAGTGTCAACATACTGCATCCAACGCTAAGAGAGTAATATGCTTCCGTATATTGGGAGGGGCAAAGAGGTGGGAGGACCACTGTAAATTCAAAGATACAAAGCTAAACACATGGATTAGCGAATTGAAGTATGGTTCAACAATATCAAAATCTTAGGGTCAATAGACCCGTCATATTTGATTTTGTAGAAATGTAGGCATTACCACATCCCATGTTTTTCACTTTGCAATATAATTTATTCCCATCTGGTAAAGTTACCTCCACTCCTAAAGCTTACATTCAACTATTCATTAGAGACCACACATCCATGTAATTTTAGGCATACATGTCTGTTCACAGAAGTCATTATCTGTGAATGCAATCTTTCATTATCTGTGAATCCAATCTTAATACACATGGCATACACAACCAATGTACTCAGAAGATGCCCAGTGAGACCCATTTAGCTTTAGCAAGCCTCATAATTTATGAAGAGGACCAAGAAAAGATTTTCTTTTACCCATTGCTGAAGGTGGTTCTTGTACTTTAGAGTGTTATTCTTCCATGACCTAAAAACACCTTCCATGATAGCACAAGTGCTCCCAATGATTTCAAGAATGTTGACACTTACTCAAGGGTAGCGAATCTTTAATTGTATGGCTCTGGAGGGAATTGAACTCACCAATTTCTTTTTCCTAATGGCGGTGGAAGGTTAAGGGGTCTGAAAGACATTTTAACTCAATGTCAATGTTAGTTAGAGTGGGAATACTCATAAGGTAAGGAAAGATGAGTCTCCCTCTTGGCATCCCAAATATCATGCTTTGTTAATTTCAAGATTTTGAAATTATTAGAAATGTTCAAGGAAAGTCCCATAAATAGTGGTTTGAAGTGCTAGACTGCTAGGCTATTTGAGGTGCAATTTAGAGCTCAACGGGGGATTGGATCTTGTGAATTAGTTTTAGGTTAGCTGCTCTCTGTGGCTAGGCAGAACCTTGGTCCCCTGCAATTCTGAATCTCCCATCTTAGGGGTCTTTGTGCTTGATTAGGGAGACAACTTCCTCTGGTGGAGAGTCGGAAACCGTTATTAATTGCAGAAGTACTATGCTTGTTCTATCTTATAGTTTTATTCTTGTGAATATCATTGAAATTATGTACTTTATTTACTTCCATTACTTACGTGCTTTTTGGAGTGCTATGCCTATTCTATTCTTATGGTGGTGATAATTTTCTCTAACAACATTGCATTTGCTAATCGTAAACAGATAAGGACGAGGATACTTTGACAAATGGACTACCATCTATATTTTTGATGGATTGCACAATGAATGACTGTGGTACCTACCTAACACCAATCAGCAAGGTATTTCTTCGCCAAAGTTAACTATTGGTAGCGATCAATCTGAACTGCTAATCTTGACCAGAACAACTGTCTAAACAAAAAGACTTGGGCATTTTTTTTCCGCGCGTACAAAATTCGGAGTTGGAATAGAAAGTAAACATTCTAACATCAATTAGCTTTTGAGTAGATTTTCACATGGGAGTATCCAAAGTTGTTGATCTTGCTTTTACATGTGCTTGAGAAATCCTGGCAGTTATGGTGCACTTATGCACCCACCACAGTTTTGGCATGAGTTTGACCAAGGAGATGGTTAATTGAGTATAACCAATAAGGCTCTTTCTCCATTATGCCCATCATCATTGTGGCACGTTCATTAGAAGAACGCTCCCATGACGTGCTACATGAACCAAGGTTTTAAATATCGGGTATCTAGGGAATATCGGATGGCCAAAACTCATATTGGATTAGGATATCGGGGTAATATATAGGATATGTGGTAAATATCAAATGATGTGAATGTATAATACAATGTCCTAAAATGTAATATAAACCTATTTAATGAAATCTGAGAATGCAGAAACAGATAAAAGTCCAAATTGACATTACAACATTTCGACCAAGCTTTTTGAGGTAGAAATGTCACTTGATATATTGGGAATATCATGATATGTTGCCTAAAAATTGCCAAAAGTAGTATATTGTATTATGATAAGCCGTTAAAAAGACATATCAGTCAACATATCAGCCAACGTATTGGCCATGCCTGGGATATATCGCCAAAATAATGCTAAAAGTGGTAAAATATATTTAGACCATATAGTTTTGCGGCAAGCCTTCTATAGAATGATATATCGGCCAATATACCGGGCCATGTTGGGGGATATTTAAAACATTGACATGAACCCTATCTGCTTTCTACTCTTTCTTCCTCCCTTCTGCCCTCCATTACCCCATCATCATTGCTCTTGCACTCTTTGTTTTGAATATCCCTACATGGCTGATGTATTGGCCTATATATCCTTTTACAAGGCTTGCTGCAAAATGATATGGTCACAATATCCTTTACCGCTTTTGACATTTTTTTGGGCAATATATCATGATTTTATCAATATATGAGGTGACATTTCAGCCTAAAAGTAATCGGTTGAAGTTTTACAATGTCGATTTGGACCTTTATTTGTTTTAAAAGATTGGCTTTGATTTATGTTCAATTGAGGTCTAAATCCAAAAAAATATCTGTTTTTGTATATAACTGAAAATAAGAATTAGGTTCAATCGGGACCAAATTGTTTGGCAAAAGTTTTGCGAAGAACACTGATTTTCTCTGTAGCTCCATTTGCTAGTGCATTAAGCATGGATGTCCATGATACGTATACACAAATTCTGATTTGACACCCCATTATTTATTCAATATCTCTGTTATCCCTGATATCGGCCATTCTATATGTAATTTTTCAGTCCGATATATCACCAATATCCGACATTATAAACACTGTTCTCACTGCTTGTGTGTGTTTTCACGAGCTTGATGCATGGGTGCTTCTAGCATGCAATGCACACATGCACTTATTTCCACCTGTCTTGTAGTCTATGAACACACAACAGATGCCTCCGATATTCCTTCTCCATTTCTCTCTGTACATCCGGAAGCGGATACTCATGAGGCTAGTTCTTCCAATCATCTCTATATGTGGATTTGCTGTAACAATGTTATATGTTGGGATAATACATATTTTCTGTTTTTCTTTGTTGATCAACAAAAACATAATGATCTTCTCTTTCCTTTCATCAGTAGGATCCGTATGCTGTCTTCCCACCTAGATGTTAGCAGTGTTCTCAGGATCATTATTACATTTTGAATTATCATCTAGAATCAGCATATCAGGTAGCAAACTAAATCAAGGATTCTCACGAAGACTTTTCATTTCTGTGCTACAGTAACTGGTCTGTAAGTGATAAAGTTGATATATGGATTGTTAATCACGCAAAAAGTGATGTCTAAGTATCATTTTAACAACACAAAGTTGCCAAGTGTATTAGGGGCAAAGTGGGCAACAATTCAAGAATATTTCATAGGTAGCCAAGTTCCCTTGCGGCACTAATATATTCGGTATAAGCATCATTACATTCTTCCTCATCAACAATGATAAAAAAACATGAACAGAAAGAGAAATCATTACATTCTCATGCTTATTCCTTTGCAAATGCTTTTCTTGAGAGCTAAAGAGAAATGTGACGATGTGATATGGCTTGGAGGAATGTTGCCTGAGGTAGGAGTTTATATTTGCATAAATATACTATTGAACTTATTGGGCCATATTGTTGTTGAAAGTGATGTGTCCCCTTTGTATTTCTACATTGCATGCTAGCTAAAAAATATCTTTTGTTTATATTCTCTTAGTCCAAATACTGTTTTTAGTTACTAACTCTTCTATGATTTTGCTGCTTCTTATACGCAGAAGGAACAATATCCTGAACTCTTGTTATTTCCTGCTGAGAATAAGACTGCTATTACCTATAAGGGAGATATGTCAGTAGTTAGTATCATTGAGTTTCTGGTATCTCATGGAGGGAATTCTCACCACCTAAGCAGGCATAAAGGTATTTATCTATTTTTTTGGTCATTTTCCACAGACAATCAGACATAGTTCATGGCTCAAGTGCATTCATCTATGTATAGTTTTGCATATAAGATCAGGTGCTTTGTGGAGTTCTCTCTCATTTTCCTATCATGATTGTCTAAGTGTCTCTGTTTGTGATGAATTAAAGATTAGATTGATTCACTTCAAGAAATTATAGACCAGCGTTTGGATTTGTTTAAATCCTTTTCAACTATTATAATATCTAAAGCCATGTTTATATGTACATGTAATATTTTTTTTAATGTTTTATTCAGCATCTCCACAATATGCCCTGTGCCCATATCATGAAATTTGGGAATATGACCTGTCCCTCTACCCATATTGTGTCATGGCCATGATCCATATTGTAATTGTGTAACCTTGGATGCTACATTACATAGAAAATATGTTTTCTAGATGCTCAATGATTCTTCTCCTTGAATATTACATGTTTGCCAAAGTGCCATTGAAAATTTCTTATTACACAAGAAGCAAAAAATGATTTTAAATGATGTAGAAATTACATTCATAGAATATCATTCTTGACAGTTTTTCTTTAGATTATTTCTTTGTTAAGTCTCAGAAATGTGTAATAACCCAAAATGCAATATCGATATTTATTATGGGTATGTTAGATGGCCTTTATTAGTAGTTAAAGATATTGTGTTGTTTTCTTTATGTTTATTCCTTTGCATTCCCGTCTTTGGATCAATGCTGTAACTCTATGTGCCTTGATCTTCCGCCACTTCTTTATTGAATTCATTTCCTAATTAGAATTGATATGTTGACTTTTGTATCCACATACACCCAATGATTTGATTTTTACGAGTGCCCTTTTTAAGCATAACATTCTTGATTTAGGGTTTCTGTGGATCCATACACAGAGTGGAAGAAAGAATTCTGCCACATTTTATGACGAATCTTCTCCAGCTTATGAGGGAGCAACTTTTGCTAGAAAAAAGTACAATTCAATTCCTCTCAACACAGCAGAAAAAGGAGACGAATATGATCTGCTCCATGTTGAATCACATAGGTCGAACAATTTGCACAATGGAGGTCGCCATGTAGTTGCAGGGTCTGTTCTTGTTGCTACTGACATTCTTCTCAATGCAGCTCCATTTGACAATTCCACTATTCTTATTGTGATGGCAGACACAGCTCAGGGCTTCCAAGGAGTGATCACAAACAAGCGAATAGAGTGGGATGTTTTTAAGGAACTTGACCAACAACTTGAGCCTCTAAAGATGGCTCCTCTTTTCTATGGTGGGCCAGTCAGGACTCATGGTCTTCCTCTTGTTAGCTTAGCCCAAAAGCCTGTGGAGGGTTATGTAAAAATTACTTCTGATATTTACTTCGGTAATCCATTGGCCACAAGGTTAGCTATTGAAGGGATCCAATCAGGAGAACAATCTGCCAGTGATTTTTGGTTTTTCTTAGGCTACTCGAGTTGGCGATGGAATCAACTTTTTGATGAGTTAGCGACAGGAGCATGGTATTTGAATGAGATGGAAATTGGAAATATAGACTGGCCAGATGGGTGAAGGTGCACTTGTCTGTCTTGTAACGTGTGTTGTAGAAACCTATGGAGGTACTCTTCTGAATATTTTTCACAGATTATAAATACTGTTAAGAAGATTGGTGATCCAGCGAAAAGAGAGTTACACTCCATATCCGTGCCCGACAGGTTACTATATTGTGTACTATGTTGCAGGGCTGCTTTTGTCATGAAGTCGTATCCGTGCCCGACAGGTTACACTCCATATCACGTATCCGTGCCCGACAGGTTACACTCCATGTCCATATCAGTACTGAACGCTGACACTTCCGTGAACACTCCTTGGATACATGCAGAGCTTATTCAAATGTGCACTCCATTGTCTAATAAATGTTTTACTTTAAAGCACTTGTCATACATTTCTTCAAAGTATAT
Organism: Asparagus kiusianus; assembly: GCA_022839385.1. Lineage (NCBI taxonomy): Eukaryota > Viridiplantae > Streptophyta > Magnoliopsida > Asparagales > Asparagaceae > Asparagus > Asparagus kiusianus. Next base: position 246,100 of record BQKN01000830.1, read on the forward strand.
CTTACACTTCACATACACTTACATGAAAATTGTTCCATCTGGAGCGTGTTCATTTCAACCCCTACGGAGTCCAGAACTAAGATTTTAAATGGGTTCTTGGGTATTAGGTTCCGAGTACAAGTTGTTCTTGAACCCAGTCCAGGTAACTTGAGAGATTCAAAAACTTATGAACATATCTATTCGTTCAACCTTGTATGCAATGGCAGATTGCATGAACTTAGTATGATCCTGCAAGAGGAAGAAAATCTAGATGCGGATACTCGTCTATATATGTTTAATACTAATTTGTTTACAAAATCAACATCTTGACAGTTTCTAACTATAAAGGAATCAACTTTGGGGGTTTCCTTGGTACTAAGAAAACTTTCCTCTCGCTCATCTTATAACCTTCTTGCTGTATTGAGCATATTTATCCTTTTAGGTTTTACATTTGGTACATATCATCTCTACACACTGTTCAAGTAGACCTCTAGACTATGCTTGATGGCGTGCTGGGAGATTATTTCTTAATTCATATCCTAACAGTATTTTGAATTTGACAATCTGGTTCTTTAGGTACACCTGAAAGCAACTTTCATCCAAACTCTGCATCTTTTCCATTTTGGATGTGAATTATTCATCAAATGTGATTATAAGACAGGGTGCTTGTTTAAAGATTTGGTCGATCAAGAAACAAGGACGTTTAAAGATCAATGGTTTAGCAGCAACATGAGAAACAAACAGTTAGCTAGAAATGAATACTTTTGCAGGATCACGTATGGCATGAATTGAACATATAATGAGATTGCATCTTTTGATATACGTCAGACAAATGATCAGCTAGAAATATGTACATTTGCGAGGTCACATACGGCATGAATCGAGCATATTGTGGGATCACATCTTCTTTGATGTGTTGGACGTGTGCACAACATTGTGTGCATGGGGTATATGTTGGATGCTTTGTTGCATGTGCCAGCTGGATAAGGTCTGACAGCAAAAATGCGAGAAGGAGAAAATACATGCCATTTTTTATACAACAAAGTAGGGGTGCATTCGGTTCGGGTATGGGTATAGATGCGGATACAGATATACCTCGGAAAATTCATATTCATATCCGCTAAAATAGGATACGGATACGGATATACAAGCGGATATATAAGCGGATATGTATGTAGATATAAAATGGATATGAGAAAACTAGATATTATTGGGAAAAAATACATTGTTTATGTGATGCAAAAGAGTTGATTAATATGTTCATTATATTTGAAAAGTTAAGTTTAGACATGTTGATCATCAAAATTAACTTCAAATCCATAATCTAATTAACTTCAAATCCATAATCTAAGGATTAAAATTGTCGTAACAATATGACTAATATGCATCCTGAAGATAATGAAAACCCTAATTCATTATGAGATCTCTTGGGCTTTATATAGGCCCCTACACAACTTACAAATAAGTCCCTAACTAATACTAATATGTCAACACTCCTCAAGATGGGCGAAAGATATCTACTAAGCCCATCTTGTCACATCCTCTAATCATATCTACTGAGCTAAGTTCTTTAGTCAGACAATCTGCTGTCTGGTCCTTAGTCGAAACATGACTTAGCTCCAGTAGTCCACTATCCAACTTCTCTTTGATGAAGAACCTATCGATCTCGATGTGTTTGGTTCTATCATGTTGCACTGTGTTGTTGGCGATACTGATGGCTGACTTGTTGTCACACCGTAACTTCATCTTAGCTCCTTGATCCAGCTTCAGCTCCACCAGCATACTGTTCAACCATAGCAACTCAGCAACTCCTAAGGCCATAGATCTATACTCTGCCTCAGCTGTCGATCTCGCCACCACCGACTGCTTCTTGCTCTTCCACGAGACTAAGTTGCCTCCTATAAAGATGCAGTATCCTGAGGTGGACCTCCTGTCATCAGTACAGCTAGCCCAATCAGAGTCACAATAGCCCTCAATGCTCATGTGTTCATTCTTCCTGAAGATTAGCCCTTTTCCGGGGGCATTCTTCAAATACCTTAGAATCTGGTACACTGCGTCCATATGACCCTTCCTTGGATCATGCATGTAGCGACTCACCACGCTCACTGCAAAAGAGATATCGGGACGTGTGTGACACAGATAGATTAACCTGCCCACCAGCCTTTGGTATCTGTCACGATCAACTGGTTCTCCTGCTTCAGCACCCAGCTTAAACTTATGGTCGATCGGTGTAGTTGCAGGTTTGCATCCTAACATTCCTGTTTCTTTGAGAAGATCCAGTGCATACTTTCTCTGGGATAGGACGATCCCCTCCGCTCCTCGAGCTATCTCTATTCCAAGAAAGTATCGAAGCAAGACAAGATCTTTCACCTCGAATTCCTTACCCAGTCTCACTTTGAGTTGGGCAATCTCCTTCTCATCATCCCCTGTAATAATCATATCATCCACATATACTGCAAGCAAGGTGATGTGACCTCCACTTCTTCGAAAGAACACGGTATGGTCGGCGCTGATCTGCTGGTACCCCATACCAATCATAGCCCTCCTGAATCTATCAAACCAAGCACGAGGAGACTGCTTTAGCCCATAGAGAGACTTCTTCAATCTGCAGACCTTTCCCACTGTCTGATCTGTACTGAATCCTAGTGGTATCTCCGTGTATACCTCCTCCACTAGATCTCCATGAAGAAATATGTTTTTCACATCTAGTTGGTGTAGCTTTCATCCACCATTTACTGCCAGAGAGATTAAGGTCCGAACAGTGCTCATCTTTGCCACCGGTGCAAAAGTCTCATCGTAGTCAATGCCATATGTCTGACTATATCCTTTTGCCACCAGACGAGCTTTGTAGCGCTCAACCTGTCCATCTGGATTCTGTTTCACAGTAAAGACCCACTTGCATCCAACTGCTCTCTTCCCTTTTGGTAGTTTTACTAACTCCCAAGTGCGGTTCTTCTCAAGGGCCTTTAGCTCTTCGTGCATAGCAGCTTTTCATTTCTGGTCCTTCTTTGCAACCTGCCAATTGTTAGGTATAGTAACAGAGTCCAGTGATGCAATGAATGCTCCATGTGCAGGGTGGATGTTAGAATATGATACAAACTGAGCAAGATCTCAACTATATCTATCGGGAGGATTTCCCGCATTACTGCGAGTAGTCCTCCGTACAGTTATTGGTGTGGGATGAGTAGGAAGAGGAATGGAATCACCTTGAGAGGAATCTGGTGGTGGTGTAGGTGTCTCAGGAGTCGGGGCAGGCGTTGGCAAGGGACTTGGCACCAGTGGCACTGTAGGTACTGTTCCCGTAATTTGTTTCCCCTTCCTACTATAGGTAAGTAGTTCCCCCTGAGCCGTTGGTCTAACACCTCTTGTCTCATTCTCCTCTTCTTCTTCATTCTCTTGCTCCTCCTCAACCAAGTCTCCTTCCCAAGGAATCGTTACAGAAATTGATTTTTCTGATCTCTTACCATTCTTAGACATTGATTTCTCCATATTTACCAATCTCTCACCATTCTCCTCCTCTCGTCTCATACTTCTAGTATTAGGCGAGTTACCAACGGATGAAGTTACCTTCCGGGTGTAATATGGCTCGAGTTCTCGGAAGTGCACGTCCATGCTCACAAATAGCCTTTTCTCCACCGGGCTCCAGCAAACATATCCCTTCTGAGTAGCAGAATATCCCACAAAGATGCACTTCACAGCTCTAGGGGCAAGCTTCCCGACAGATGGCCTGTTGTCCTTCACAAAGCACACACAGCCAAACACTTTGAGTGGAAGGATCCCACCATTATCTCCCTTCAATATCTCACACGGAGACTTCCAATCCAACACTCTCGAGGGCATTCTGTTGATCAATGCTGTTGCGATCAATACTGCTTGTCCCCATAATGTTTCTGGGACATTCATAGAGATCATCATGCTTCTAGCAACCTCTAAAAGATGTCTGTTCTTCCTTTCCGCTACCTCATTCTGAGCTGGTGTGTATGGACAGGTTGCCTGGTGATGTATTCCTTGAGCTGACAAATATTCTTCAAAGGCTCTGTTGGTATACTCTGTCCCATTATCTGACCTCAATACTTTCACCACTGCTCCGTATTGAGTCTGAACAGTCCTATGAAAATTTTGGAAGCACCCAAACACATCACTCTTATTCTTCATCAGGTATAACCAAGTAACACGAGAGAAGCAATCAATAAATGTAACAAAGTACTTGTATCCATTCATAGAACTTGTGGAACAAGGCCCCCAAACATCTGAATGTACCAAGTCAAATACATGAGAACTTTTATGACCAGAACTAACATAAGAGCTTCTAGTAAGCTTTCCAAACTCACATGCATCACACACAAGTTTCTGTTTATTTGCTTTCTCAAATAAAGAAGGATACAATCTACCTAAAACACTAAATGATAAGTGTCCCAAACGCTGGTGATGAAGCATTAACTCATTTTCAACGCTCATTTTATATCCTACTCCTGCTTCCCCTATGACTGACACCAATGCTGAATCCAGCCCTTCACGATCCAGATACCACAGTTCACTACGCCATGTGCCAGTCCCAAGTCTCCGCCCTATCCCCTTCTCCTGGAAAATCACCTTGGGAATATCAAAAAAAACAATGCATTTTAGTTGGAGGATGATAGAACTAACGGACAAAAGATTGACTGGAAAGGAAGGAGCATGCAAAACATTGGACAAAGTTACAGAACCAGTACAATCGACTGTACCCTTACCAACCACCGGCTGAAATGTACCATCAGCTGTTTGAATACTATCAGGCGATGCTAAGTGAGTATATGATGAGAACTCACTAGCATTACCTGTCACATGACGAGACGCACCGGAGTCGACTATCCATTCTGATGATCTGTTGGGAGACATAGAAGCAAGAGCATGTATGTCATCAGTACCTTTGGTCGGATGAGCATAGGTAGCAGTATTGCCTCTGGCGAAGAACGAAGTGGATGCCTCCTCAGTTCCACTCCTCAAGTCTCCATCCCCTGCTACTTGCTGCTTCCTCCTGAGTATCGCCAGGAGAGCACGATCCTCCTCAGTAAAGATCACCTCAGCTTCTTCTTCTTCTGCTACCGTCAGATTCGCCCGATTCCCTGCTCCTCTTCCACCTCGTCGACCCCCACGGCCACGACCACGACCTCCGAACTATCCACGTCCACCCGAATCTCCTTCCTTGGGTGGTTTGGTGCAAGCATGCCTTAGATGACCCACCACACCGCAGTTGTAGCATTGTCGAGTCTCTCCCCTAGATCCAGTATTGCTAGAGGCTGCCAGTGCTGACTTCACCACCGGAAGTCCACCTGTCCCCGCCCGCAGCCGAATACGAGTCTCCTCCTGGATCATAGCAGAGACGGTCTCCTCAAGCGTGAGAATTTTCGGCTGAGCTAGCAGTAATGCAATTCGCTGAGCGAACTCTGATGTCAATCCCTTAAGAAACACCATAGTCCTCTCCTGTAGAAAGGCCTCCCGCTCTTTACATCCCGGGTCCTTGCAGCTCGCCCGGGGGGAAAAATGATCATAATCCAGCCACAGACGCTCCAGCTCTGTAGCATATTCTTGTACAGTCCTCTCTCCCTGGACTGTGGCGTCAATCTCTCCTTTAATCTGGAACACCCTCAGGTTATTCCCCACTCCATCATATGTCCTCCTCAACTTCTCCCAGACGTCCTTCACCTTCTCAATGCCATCCACCGTGGCGGCGATCGTCGGGACCAACGAGTTGAGAAGCCAGATGTACACCAACATATGAGTGGACTTCCACTCATCTCGTCCTCCCGAGTCCTCATCCGGTTCTGTCTTCTCTCCGGTCAAGTAACCCTCTAGGTTCCTCCCTGCAAGGGTGTATCTCACCCGTCGTGACCAACTCAGGTAGGTACTCGGTCCATCAAGCTTCAGATCGATGGTCGGAAGCTCCAACTTCTTCCATGGTCTTGTCGCGCTTTCATCAGCCGACAACTTCATCACTTTATCAAAGTTGACACCTCCGCAGGGTTCAACTTCTTGATGATCTCCTCCATCGAACAGGCTTCAGACCCACCACCCGTTCACCTTCTCTTCCGACCCTTGTTGTGTGCAGTGTAAATTTCGGCAGCACCTCTGCTGCACAACAAGAGTAGGATCACAAACAAATTCTCGTTTCTCAGAGGAAACAAGAACCAAAATCAGTTATATATCTCATCGATGTGAGATATAAACTCTTCCTGTCATCAGTTCGAGGACTGAGTCGAGGGAACCCAAGCCAAACTCGAGGTTTGACATGGTGCAGCAAAATGGAGGGGGAGGGGAGGGTGCAAAATGGGGGGAGGGTGCAAAGTTCGTCAAAGGGGGGGGGGGGTTGTCGGCAAAGAAAACAGAGGGCTGAGGGGTGGGGGGGTCGGGGGTCGTCTCCGAGGGGGTGGAGAGGGGGGTCGGGGCATGGGGGGGTCGTCGTCGAGGGGGGTCGTCTCCGAGGGGGGCTGAGATGGGGGGTC
>BQKN01000830.1:265317-280359 GCA_022839385.1 Asparagus kiusianus
CCCCCCCCACCACACACACACACACCAAACTCTGGGGTTGATGGAGATTGAAATTCTTGATGCAACCAAAAACAATAGTCAATTTGACATTTAATCATGGAAAGGGTACAAAAGAGCTGTCAAGATCAGAGCCAACATACGCACATATTCAGATGCATGTACAAATGTTGGCTCTGTCAAACTGATCAATAGTATTTTCCTTGTGCCAACTTGAATATGTGAAAATAGAGCCGACGCACCTAGGAAAGGTTGCTAAAACTAAACTTCGGAGGCAAACGAGGCCACCCTTGGAGCCCAAGGATGGAAAAAGGAATAAGGTGCGTGAAGAGAGAGAGAGAGAGAAATAATGGACCAGACCGATGCTAACGCTTGTGATCAATCTTAAGCATAAAAGAGGAAAAGACGATTACAGAGTCCAGGAAGACATCAATATGGGATTAGATTTTTCTTATAAAAACAGTAGGAATCTAGGGACGATTTTCCTTGAATTACTTTTTTTTTAAGCAATATAGATGAATCTGAAACTGAGTAGCCCAATCACATTCTATATCTTGCGGGAAAACGCTCTGAAATCATCTCCTATGTATAATGCAAAATTTCAAGTGAATCCCAATGATGTTCAATCGGGTTGCCCCAGTAATTCATGTTCTCCAGTAAACCTGGAAATAAATCTCATTTTGCACATCTCATCATTTCAATCCTGAGCTCTGAGTTAGCTTGCTAATCTTACAAAAATAACTTGGACAATGTTTAAATTGACCCATAAAGTATATATTCACATTCGTAGACACCAAAAGTGCTCAAGGAGAATCCAGAACACTAGCACTAGCATTTGAACCATCAAATTTCTACAGTCCAGGACTAAACCAAGCTGATTAAATACATTGACGTCGTAAACGAACATGTTGAAATATGTCAGATAATGACAGCCTTGTTTCAGCTATTCGAGATAACTGTACACGCATCTGAAGAATAGAAAAATCTTAAAGAAGATAAAATTTCGCAAAAGATAACTTATACATCAAACTAGCACGCTTTGTTAAGATAGTTCAGCCCAGTGAGATCACTACTTCAACCAAACTTGGGAGATGAATTTGATGAGAATCAGCCATTGCTTGCAGACTTGTAGTGATCATCATCAATTGTAGAATAAATATTACCAACATCAACATGATAATGAATGGCCTCCCTAAAAATTATAGATAATGAAACAGTGAGAAACTAATACTCTAATCATAACATCATCAGCACACAAGTATGAGCAAACACTGAGTGATTCAAGCAAACATGCACGCAAGGTAGGAGAGAAAGAGACATGATCTTATCCTTTGGTAGACAAAGTCGTTGAACAATTTCATCAACATGCAGTCCATGCTCACGAGCACTGCAGAAGAAAAATTACAAAATTAGAAGGCTTTGCTTTAAAATGTGGAGCAAAACAGGGCAATACAAATCATGTAATAAACACTGGTCTAACAAATATTAATGTTAATCATTACATTAACCAGACAAAATAAATGGTATAATGAAGGTATGAGATGGATGATTTTATATGAGAATAGGATAGAACAATTAAGGACCAGTACTTTGTAGCGCAATCTGGATCTATTGTGACAAAGTAAAACTTTACACAGCCTGAGCAACTTGAATTAGTACCAATGGTACATGACGCCATTGACTTCGGATGTATAAACCGATGAAAATTTGTGCGACACTTGATCTCATGATTTGTACATATGATTCCTTATACCCTTCAGTACACATAGCTTAAAGTTCCTGAATTTAAAAGTCAAATACTTCCAAAACAAAGAAACATATGACAATTAGTGGGAACAAAACAATCAAAGCATCTTGTTTTTAAAGTTGGGAAAAAAAGAAGAGTGCAGCTGATGTTGTGGTACAATCGTAAGGATGTGGATTTTACATTTATTGCTAAAACATGTATTTGTTTCCAGTTTCACGTGCTATCACGCAAAATATGGCACCATATATTGGAACAAGGAAGCTAAGCTAACATAAAACGTTAAAACAACTGCTAAGGATGTGGATTTTACATTTATTGCTAAAACATGTATTTGTTTCCAGTTTCACGTGCTATCACGCAAAATATGGCACCATATATTGGAACAAGGAAGCTAAGCTAACATAAAAGGTTAAAACAACTGCTGAGATTATTGCTAACAAACTGGCATTGCAGATCTTACCTTTCTTTCAGGTTTACAAATTCACTTCGTCTTTTTTGTTTCATATAGCAAGAGTAAAGTGAAAATTCAGAATTCATTCTTTTCTGCGACCCTTGAGTATTGTGTTCAAAATTTATACTATTTATTTTTTGAGGAAGCACATCCTTATCATACATAGTATTGAATAATAGCGGAGCTTAATAATTATAGATAAAAACCCACAGGCTTGCTTTCTCCTGAAAAATATCAGAAACCAATTGGAGGATGTTACCCCCTGAACTGGCTGCGGCCGAATATGGTGAAAACTGGAGCAAAAGAAATGAACATGTTCAGTCAATTAATTCAGTGTGCAATCTAGATAGAATAAGATAATACATATAAAATCTTTTGCAACTCTTACTTGATTAGACATAGGAGTTTGATATCCTTGCACTTCATTCTTCATCATCGTTTCAGTTCCCAAAAGAGAAGATCCCTGGACCTTTTATTGAATGAAAAAAAAAGATAATGGCACTTGTACATCAGGCTGAGGTGCATGAACATACACTAGGAATGACACAAGATAGAGGGACTAAATTTCAGATGCCAATACCTTTGGTATGGTGTTCTCGAGATGAACATAAATGCATTCAATAAAATGGAGTGTGACCACATTAAAGTCAACCACGGGTCTGAAAAGAAAAAGCTTATAGTCACAGGATACTTAAATCACATAATAAGACCCTAAGTTGCATAGGTATGGGTACGGGTGCTGGCATGTGTACGGGACACGGCAAATTGGTAAAAGGTAGGGTACGTGGACACGGCTACAAACATGCATTTTATACATATTTCTATGTATCAAAGTCAATAATTTACATAAGATCAATATTATTTTTTCATTCACATAAGATCAATATATTAGAAATAGATGTGAAGTGTAGAATATACATCCAAGAAGTGTATGAGGAGTGTTTTAAATGAAAACATGTGGTATAATTGAGTATAAGCTTGAGCAAACATACGCATATATTTAAGAAGTGTCCAAGAAGTTTGGGTATGGGTAGAGACACATGTTTGGTACGGGTACGGCTTCCAATTAGAAGAACCTAGGTAACATAGGTAAGATCTAAACCTTTCATGCCCCAAAACATAGCATACAAGCAAACAGTAACTCAAGTAATAAACAAAAGAATGCATCTAAAGCTATGAATGCTGCTGCAGCAGAGGCATAGGGATAAAATGCCATGGAAAACAAATCGATGCCAGAAAGCAATGAATCATATGATATGTAGGACATTTTCTCCAACAAAAAAAGGAGCATGCTTACCACACAAAAGAATAAAACAGATATCTATCCTACACTTATGGACGCGTACAACTGCCAATTCACTTAAGATTATGTACAAAATAGAATAAGTTGTACCCTTTTGACAGATGGTGTGCGTGCGCATGTATATGTACATGTGCATCAGATATACATATTTTAAGATGAAATATGCATATATAGTCATGTTTGTGTCTGGATTTTGGAAAAACCCAGCACTCATGTATGTGTTTGTGAGTTACAAAACAATTATGTAGACTCCCCAGGCATACCCCTGAAATTACTTTGAACCTAACAGACCCAAAAGGCACAAAGTCAGATTTGAGATGAGAATATATTTACAAAATATGGAAAAGGCCCATAGAGAACAACAGTAAAAAGGAAATTTTCATTCTTGTAGATAGGTTCTCTTTTAGAACTTATCCAATTATCTGAAACTATGAGCTTGTTAACAGAATTCTTTCTCCATGGAGTACTTGCTAATAGTCAAATATGGAATTAGAAGTGTGGTTGACAAAATACCATGTGAGGCTAAGCAATTAAGGATAGAATACCCTGCACATGTCATTTTACGATACACGTACTGCAATACCAAAATGCGACTAGCAGTTCCTCTTCTTTCAGTTTTTAAAGGCAAGAAAACTACAATGGATGATCACATTGCTGAGTTCTTCACAAGGTGACTGGAGCACTGTTCAACATGATATCATCCTTCTTCTTGAGCAAACAAGTTTGTTCTAGTTGGGTCAAGACTTTGGTCATTTTTTTCTCTCTAGTTTCACAGCTTCATTATGCCTTATCACTTATCAGCCTATGCAACATAATCCAAATTTAACCATACATCTTCTTCAATGATTAAAATTCTTTGTGGATAGGCAATCGCCAAGGAACTAGTTCAGCCTGGGAACATTATGAATAACATTCAAACTATTGCAGAAGTTAGACAAGTGCATTTACAAAACAAAAGGAAGAAACAAGCGAAACTTTATTATCAAGATGGATATGAAGAAGGCTTTGGGTTAGGTTAACTGGTCTTTTCATCGAGCTCTCTCAAGCAATGGAATTTTATGCCATCTAGATTTTCTTCCATTGTGTGCATTGAGTCTGTCTCCAAAGATGGTTTTGTTACTGTTTTATATTGCTTCAAAATTGGAGTTTGCATGCAGGTGGTGCTCATAACCCCCCCCCCCCCCCCCCGCAAAACCCAAAAAAAAGGAACCATCTTGTGCTTTAAGTCAACATGTTCGAATTCACAATCTCCTCTTCTACTGCTCAAGTTGAAAATGGTAAATGATTTCATATCATTCTTGATAGCGACTTTCTAATTTTCTCACAGTTTATTAGAAAGATGCCCATTATCTATTTAAAATCTATTGTAAGATATATAGGGGTGGATTTATAGTGGACAGACCCCTAAGATTTATATTTAATATCAAGCCCATATTTCACTTTGCACCCTCTATATTTGATCTCATTGACCCCTCAGCCCCCGTTTGGAAATAAACATATAATTAACCAAACCTGACCAATTTATCAAATTCTAAAATATCATATACTAGGTATACTTGTAGACTTAGTTTTGCCCTAGTAACCAGAGTTTTTAGATCCACCCCATTGCAGATGTCCCTCAAGCTTGAGGAGCGGTAGCATCTTCCGAAGAAGTTTGTGGGACATAATAGCGGTGGCATTAGCATTGTTTCTTATAAGTTTCTAGTAACATTCCCTTCTTTGTAAACATAAACATCCTTTTTGAACACTATTACTAAGTGTGAATAAGAGTTCACTATTTTAGAAAGCATTTCCTCCTCCTCAGCTTCAGACCCAGAGTCTAGGCGGGCAATTAAATGGTCGGCAATTTATTTTTGCAAGACAATTGTTTTTATCACAATACAAGATCAGAGATTACAGAGTTTTTTTTCCCTGAGAAGATTCAAAAACCTATTCTAGAATGGATTTGAATACGAGTCGTGGTCTGATCAATTTTGACTTGACCCATTCTCTTCAACTTTTTTACTATGATTAAGCTGCAGCGGTGCAGCCTGCAGCATACCCAATTTTGACACAATGTGGCTTGCTTTAGTAGCTCATGCTTGCTTAGATTGCCAATATTAGCTCAAGCATTCTGCGTACCGCTTAAGAATAGGCAGACTGAGAACCGTTAACTTAAATTGAGGTGGCCACCCTTGTGGATGCCTAGACTACATTTTAAAACAAATGATTTATCCAAAAGAAAATTCTTCACACATAAAATCACATATAAAATTTAGAATCTTGTTTATGAAACCAACCTTATAGAGTTGATAAGGCTTGCGTGTTGTAAATGGTCGCCAATTTTGATAAATCACCTATGTCATGTATTTGTGTCATACCTGCTCTGTTTTGACTAGATATTGTCTGCTCATACTAGGTATTCATACATCAAAAAGAATAGAAGTGGTCGTAGTAACTAATTTCACACAAGCCAATTTTAAGTATAACTGATTATGATGCTTGATTCTATGAAACTGCGTAGGCTATTAATACAAGTAGACGTACAACTGCTTACAATTTACGAACGAGAAAATAGTTTCAATTATTACAACTAATGGATTTTATAAAATTTGACTTCGAATAATAGAAAACAAGAACCACGCTCTCTTGGTATCTATGTTTACCCAGGTACTTCTATCATGAAGTTGTACCAGTATCGACATGTACCTAACAACTACTTGTATCTGTACCCAAACTCCATGGACACTCCTTGGATATATGCATTTATTCAGACATGTACTCAATTCTATGATATACGTTTTACTTTAAACTACCTGCATACACTTCTTGGATGTATATCCTACACTTCATGCCCATTTCTTGAAACTCCTTGTACATCATTCGGGTTAGTTTTAGCCCATATTCAAGTTAAAAATTATTATTTAAAAGGGTGTGCTGAGTGTCTAGTTAAATACGATCAGTTTCCAATTTATTGTAACCGTCATAATTAAAAAAAAAAACTTTAAACTATGATAGAAAATTTCAATATAAATAGCACATCCCTTGAAAATTAATAATAGCCTCATGTGAAGTATTAATTCAATGTATATATGTAGTCGTGTCCCCGTACCCTACATTTTATAAATTTGTCGTGTCCTGTACCGGTACTCGCACCTGGATCCATGAAACTTAGCTTTTCCGTAAATGAGATGTACTTCTTACCGAACTGAGAAAGCAACAACATGCTTTTTGCCTTGAAATCCTTTCAAGCTGCCATTTATGACCACATACATTCCATTCCTTCAAATTGAAAAAAGAAATTATTAACTCTAGAGAAAATATAATAGTAGTATAGAGAACACAAAGGAAAAAATATGAAAAATCATGACACTTACTCAATGGCAGCCATTTCATCCGTTTCACAAGTCTCATTCACCCTAGAACACAAAAACATTATTTCATGAAGAAAATTAAATAATAGAAAGTTTACACTGATTTTCACTTTACCGCCCGAAAGTTTCAGCCATTTACTAATTTTGACACCCCTAAAGTTCTCTTTCACAATTTGATATCCCACAAGTTTTCAAATTAAAATTTCCACGGTTAATTTGATACCCCCAAACCCCTGGGTTTGCTCCTCGTTTTCTCAAACGCAAAAAACTAAATTTGGTAAAAGAATGGGTTTCTCATTCACTTCTGTATGTTGATATTTTTGAAAAAGAATCAACTTTGTCAGCAATTTTTCACACTTTAAGGTATCAAATAGTCAAAATCGCACCTCAGAATCTCAAATTTAAAAAAGATTGGAACTTTGGGATATTCGAGTCCAAACAACCCAGAAAAATCAGAGAAGAACAAACTACAAGATCTCACCATCTGTTGACATCAATCTTTCCCGTGCCATCATCAAGGGTAAAGGAAACATCAGTCACCCTCTCTGCTTTATTCATCACAATCCCTAAAAGTTTCACCTATCAAACAAAGATAACAACCATAGTTTGTGTTAGGGCTTTCGCTGCTCGAAGATCAAGGAAAAAGAGAAAAAATTTACATTTGATGCGTCCATCCCATCGACAGCGAAATTGGATTTATCATCGTTCGAGTGGTAGGCTTCACTGATTTGCTTCACGGTGAGAGGGAGAGCGCCCTGGCCACCGCGGCTCTAGAAGGACGGAGAGGAGAGAGAAAGAATGAGATTGAGACCAAATCACATATATATATAGAGAGAGAAACCCTAAAATGATGAGGTTTGAGTACCTTTGAGAAGGAGGATTCGGGGGTTTGCGTGGCCTGAGACGGCATGAAACCGCCGCCGGAGAAGAGATTAGAGGCGCCCCCGTCAAACTGGCCGCCACCTCCGCCGCCGTACATATTTGCCCTCGGTAAAATGGAGCTAAAACCCTAACCCTATAATTGTTTTGAGCTTTTAAATATTTTCAGAATAAATCTTAGATTTGTCAGCTTCGGCTTCCTGTTTAGAACTGGGCGTAAAAAGAAAATCGTTTTCATTTTGGACTTCTATATATAGAATCTATATAGATAAACATTGTCGCAGGTATTTAGTATCATCCTTGTTGGCGCCTTGGATGAATCTGGAATAAAATTGTTGTTGCTTGGGGCTAAATCTGCAATAAAGCATATATAAAATAGATAAATCTGAAAATAAGCTGAAGTGTTGTATTTAAAAAATTTTCAATTTATCTGTTGTGAAGTTTGTAAAACGATGTGCTTAAAGCAAAATTTGGCCTACTCCGACAAGGATTCCAAGACCAAACTGCTTCCAGGAACAGTGCTTAAAGCAAAATTTGGCCTACTCCGACAAGGATTCCAAGACCAAACTGCTTCCAGGAACAGTACTCTGGTGTGCAACGACCCAGTACTGTCAAGATTTCCTCAATCTATAAGACCTTTCGGTTAAGGCAACGATCTCCTCGATCTGATAAAACCTTTCTGTTCAAGCAATGTTCCATCGAGCACCAAACAAATTTTTCTCTCTTTTGTTTTTCACAATTTTTCTCTCTTGCTTCTTTCTTACACTTCTTTCTCTCTAGTTTTCTTCTTATGATTTTCTTCTTCCTCAAGAGTCATTTTATAGCAAAAAAGTTTCAACCATTATAATACTTTTTACTTCTTTTATTGTAATGGAATAACCATTATAATACTTTTTACTTCTTTTATTATAATGTAACAATCATTATATTATTTTTATTAATTTTCTCAATAGTTTAAAACTTAAATGCTATTAGAAAGTGATTTTATCCAAATAAAAAATCCAACAATACTTTCACACAAAGACATTTTCTAAAATGTTCAAATTTAAGCTTTTATTTCTCAATGCAACATAAATTCATAAACACAAATACAAGAGGATACATATTTGTTTAACAATGCCAAATATCATAAAAGATAATCAAGTTATACTTGAACATACATAAAATTAAAAAGCACATAATCGCTCTTGATTCGTCACATAAAATTAAAAAGCACACAATCACTCTTGATTCGTTACATTAATGATGCACTAAAAGGACATACATCATCATGATTATTTGACGCGAGCATCTACAAGCCCTGGAAACTTTAGGTGCTCACAATGCCAACTTTATTTGATCAAGAAACGTTTCAAAGTGTTCTTGTGAAATGCCGTGAGTAGTCCATAACCGAACACCTCCCTCGAACACCGGAGACCGAAGGAATACACAAATACCAGTTGGCCAGTTGATGTTTGTTTGATCGGGGACGATATTTACCGGTGCGCCCCATCCGTAGTCTATGTCGTGTAGCCCAAGATGCCTCCAAATCTCCAATCGGTGACGGTAAGCGTCAAATAGAAGTTGTCACCTGTAATGAGCTCCTCGTCAAAACCCTGACTCGACCAGGTTGAGCAATTCTTAAAGGATCTCTGCTTGGCATCTCTAACTATTTTCACTACCTCTGCAAATGCTGCTTGAGCAACGAACTCACTGGTACTCTTGACTTGGGTAACGTAGACGAGATTTCCGTAATAACCGCTCCCACAGGGAAGAACTTGGCTCAAATTTGACCTCATATCCATAGGAAATGTGAGAGTGACATCGGTATGAGGCTCTCTGTTAATTGCTCTTGTGCGTAGTCGCCAGAGCAGTGCAGTTAGGATATCTAAGGTAGAGCAATTCTCTTTGGTTTCCTGGATGAAACTATTCTTCAGCTTGTTGATTTGATCAGAAGAGATATCCATTATGTGTTGTTTAAAATTATTGGTTGATGAGGTCAAGGCCGCATTATATGCTGATTCTTGGATAATGAGTTTTTGGGGCTTTGGGATAGATTCTCGAAACCATATTGGTTTCACCGTGGGGTTAGGACGACCCCGGGAGATTTCGGCGACAGCGTTCATGAATTGGGCTAATCCGAAGCCGTCGAATACTGAGTGGTGACATTCAATACCAACTGTAAAACCACCGCATTTGAATTGTGTAACCTGCAAGGAGAGCGATAGAAAGCTTAGTAGTAATGATATCATGAAAACTAATGTGTAAGAATTCTTAAAAGTTTTCTTTTCCCTTAAATAAAAATTCCATCAGTGATGATTGAGTGTTACAATTTTATATACTTTAATAAATGTCCCAATTGTTGGATGTTTTGTTCGTGAAAAGGTAATTTTGCTTTTGTGGATAGTTGCACATTGGAAAAGGAGATGAATAGTATAGGGTATATAATGGTTCTCTCCTTATTGGGCTTTCAATACTGTTTTGGGTTTTGTGGGCTTTGCATATCTATCTCTCGCACGCGCCGCACCGTACACATTTTTGATTCTCAAGCTTTTATTTTGCACGTTTTACACGTTTTGTAACGCCTGCATGCGGGTAACGGAAGCGAGATTCGTGCGTAACGGTTCCTTTGATTCAGCGGGGGGTTACACTTCTCCTCACCTATATAAGCAGCCGTAGACCTCATTCAGATATACAACAACGAGAAGAACAACTTCCAAAGCTCTCTTTCTCCACTCTCTTTTCTCCCAAGTTATTTCGGCTACAGTTTTACATTTATATTTTGGGCAACCGTTTTCATCTGAGCATAAGCTCTGTGACTCACACTCGAGCACAGAGGTCGGCCGATTCCGGGGTTTTTTACCGCTAGGGGAGAGGGGACAGATTGCGCCAGGACGTAGGCGGATCCTCAATCTTCTAGGGCAGTGACATCACGACTGCTCCTGATCAAGCCTGAATTTTCTAACTCTTTAATTTGGATTTTATATTATTATTATATTCTTATTTTGACAGCAATCTAGAAGATTGATTTATTTTGCTGTTAATTTTAAATCTGTATTTTTAACCTATAGTTAAATGTTTTAATTTGTTAACTAATTTTGCCTCTAAATTAGTTGTTACTGTACTAAATTAACTAAATTAATTTGTTAACTAATTAATTTTATTTTGCTGCTACTGTACTTAATTTTTATATCTGTCACTTTTCATATACATATATACAGTAAAGGAACAAGAAATTTTTAAGTGAACCGGTTTAAGTTTTCTTGGATTAGTTGATGTCTAAGGCAATGTTTAAGGGTTACGTAAAGCGCTCTGCAAGTAACGAGGTACTTAATAGATCTTTGATCAACCTCTAGTACTATCCTTACCTGGCCAAACTACCCGGGTAAAACTTTAATCTTTTTACTTTCAGAGTTTTTGGTTAAGAGCAGATTTAATTAAGTTTCTGGTCTAGTAGTATTGACAAAATCCTTTATTCTATCAGATTCCATCTACCTAGACTAGTAATCTCGAATTGGACTTGTAACAATTTCTGATCATTCAAAAAGTGTCAAACCTGAGAAGTTCACCGGTGTCAACTATAAATGGTGGGCTAATCAGATGAGATACTGTATCACTACCTTAGGTCTCTTATATGCTATTGATACTCCTGAGTCTTCTACTAGTGGTTCACAACCTTTGACTCCTGATCCTGAATAGCCTGCTCTTTCCACTTCTGGTTCTGGTGCTAGCCCCTTTTCTAGCTCTATGAAACCAGAAGAAATCAATTATCATTATTGTCATAGGATTCTTGTGCAATTGCGGACAACCTTTATGACATGTACTATGAGTTCAAAGGTGCAAAAAGACCTATGAAATGCCCTTGAAACAGAATATGGCTATGATGATGCCGGAATTCTGCGTTTCACTTCTTCCTCCATCAATAAGTTCGTGATGGTTGATGACAAGCCCATTAATGAACAAATTCATGAATTCCTAGATTTCCTTCGTCATCTCCAATCAAAAGGAAACACTTTTACTGACGACTATAAAGTTTCCTATTTGATTGATAAACTCCCTCCCTCTTGGTCTAGATTTGCTGGAGATCTCCGACACAAGCAAGGAGATCTAACCTTAACTGAATCCCTCAAGGCTATTCGTATTGAAGACCAGCATAGGTAAAATTCCAAAACAAGAATGTATCAAAAGCTAAAGTAAACTTGGTAGAGGATAAGCTTAAATCGAGGAATTTCAAACCCAAAGAGAAGAAATTCAAGAAAAACTAACAACCTTTCGACAAATCTTCCTTCAAATCAAATCCCAACTCTTCCGGCCATAAGTCTGATGGAAAGTTCTGCTATGTCTATGGTAGAACCAATCATATGGCTCCTAACTGTTTCTTTCGGAAGAAGGAACCGGCCAAACCTGCCCGTAAAGGAAATGGATCAAACAAAGTAAATATGATTGAAATGAATCCAACCTCCTTCAGGTTAGCCTCTTCATCTCATCTTGTAAATTTTATAACTTCTTTCACTGATTAGTATTTGAATTCCAGAGCAAATATTTACGTCTATAATGATCGCCCTTGGTTTTCAAATTATCAGGAATCACGTGGAGGAAGCATAAGCTTAGCAGATGACTCCACTAAACCAATAATAGGAAGTGGACGTATAGAGCTCACCATGACTTCTGGGAAAGATCTGCATCTGCGAGGCATTTATCATGTTCCTTTTCTCTGTCGCAATCTGATTAGTGAATCTCTTCTTCTTAGAGCTGGTTATAGGATTGTAAAATATTCCAACAAATTTGTGATTACAAAGAGTAATATTTTCATAGGAAAATATTTTATCTGTAATGGTCTTTTCAAACTTAATGTAATCAATTCCAGTTCTAATAAAATTCTCGAGCTTTCTGTTGCATAAATTGTTGAGTCTTGTGATGTTTGGCATGGATGACTTGGACATGTCAATTTCCAAACCTTGCAGAGAATGAGTAAATTAAACCTTATTCCCAAATCTTCTCATGATCCCTCATCTAAGTATGAAATCCGTGTTCAAGGGAAACACACTAAAAAACCCTTCAAGTCTATAACTAGAAACTCTGAACCCCTCGAATTAATTCATAGTGATATGTGTGACTTAAACCGAGTTCTCACCCGAGGGGGTAGGAGGTATTTTGTGACTTTTATAGATGATCACTCTAGATATTGTTATATATATCTTCTCAAAACTAAAGATGAAGTCTTAGATAGGTTTAAGGTGTACAAAGCAGAATCTGAGAACCAACTTGATAGGAAGATCAAGATACTTAGATCTGATCGGGGGGGAGAGTATACCTCAAATCATATGAGTAAATATTACCAAGAATATAATATTATTCATGAGGTTACTGCTTTCTATACACCACAGTCTAACGGGGTAGCTGAACGAAAGAATAGAAGCCTAATTGACATGGTAAATTGTATGTTACTCAATTCAGGAGCACCTGAAAATCTCCGGGGTGAAGCTCTTCTTTCTGCTTGCTTCATTCTCAATAGGATTCCCCAAAAAAATTCTGATACAACTCCTTATGAATATTGGAAGAGAAAATCTCCTAATTTGAACTTCTTCCGGGTTTGGGGTTGCTTGGCTAAAGTAGCTATTCCCGAACCTAAGAAGAGAAAAATTGGTTCTAAGACTGTAGATGCTGCTTTTATTGGATATGTACTAGATAGTAATGTTAACAGATTTCTAGTCATCAACTTTGAAATCAGTAACATATCCAACAATAGCATAATTGAAGTAAGAGATGCGGTCTATTTTGAAAACATCTTTCCTTTCAAATCTAAAATCTCAGAAAATCCCAGATCATATCTTCTTTCTGATCTACCATCTTCCAGTTCTTCTCAACCTCTTGATATTGAACCTCGAAGAAGAGCAAAAGAGGTAGAATCGAAAAGGATTTTGGAGAAGACTTCCTAACCTTTCTTGTTGAAGGTGATCCAAGCTCATTCCAAGAAGCAATGGATTCACCTGAATCTCCTTTCTGGAAAGAAGCCATTAATAATGAAATTAAATCTATCATGGAAAACCACACTTGGATATGTTAGCCCTTATGTTTTGATGATGTTCTTACAACCACCATTATCGGTACTAATGGCTTATTGAGTGAAAATGTAGTAAATCTATTTATCAAGCTCGTTAGTGCCATAAATGGAGGATGGATGGAATATATGCTACAAAGATGATATCCAAAGGAGGAGGAGGCCAAGAGATGAAGCAACGTTATTTCAAGAACAACAAAGTCATACAAAAAGCTTCATCCGAATTCAAGCTATATCAAAGCTCAAGTATTGCTTTCATATGAGGATATTAGCTTTCTTTTATATTTCTCTCTAGTGCTAGAATGTAGGCAAAGAGTTAATATGTTTACTTGAAGCTATTGGGACTCACACACACGTTTTCATATTTAAACTTTTAAGCGTTTTTCACAAAACCTTATTTTTCACAAGTTTGAGGACCTATCTGTAAAATTCCTTTTCCAAACAGTTTGTTTTTAGTATTAAAAACATTTTACAAAGTTTCAGAATTTTCAGAGGTCAAATAAATATTTTGTAAATATTTCAAGATGTTCAAAAACTGTTTTCAGCTATATGTCAGAAAGCGGTCGACCGGTTCGGTCGACCGCTCCTAGAGCCATCCGTTCAGTATTTTTCCAAAAAACCGTCGGTCGACCGGTGCGGTCGACCGAATTTTCGATTTCTATATCGGTCGACCGCTCCGGTCGACCGAAGATGGTCTGTTTTGTTTTCTAAGTTTTGAAGCAGCTCGCGATCGACCGAATTTTTTGGTCGGTCGACCGACGTAATTTTTCGGTCGACCGAACGTTATTTCGGACGACCGCTCTTTCTTTCTTCAGTCAAACGAGATTTTTTGTAAACGGTCGTTTTGCCTCGATGGTTGTGCTTTCACTCATTTGTGCTTGGTTCAGTCTGAGGTAAACCTCTGTAAAGTGGATTATCTTCCTAAACAGGAAGATTGGGTTTTGGTTTTAAAATGATTTAAACTATTCTATAAAAACCCTAAGCTGCTTCTTCTTCTTCTAGAGCTCAACGTTTGAAAAACCAGAGTGTTTTCTGTTTCTACTGAGAAAAATTTTCAAATCAGTTCTGGTTTCTTCTCTGTGGTTTTGTGTGAGCTCACCTCCCAGCTTCAGTAAATTTGCTCTCTTTGCCATAGGGACTTTGTAAGAGAGATTTCTGCATCTGCTATCTTGTGCTGTGTAGTTGAGATCTTGAGTAAGATCTACTGTGAGGGAGTGATCTGTTGAGATCGAACTGTGTAGTGAGAGAGATCGTGTGGGATCGCTGTGTAGA
>BQKN01000830.1:280369-296836 GCA_022839385.1 Asparagus kiusianus
AAAAAAAAAATTCCTTGATTGCATATACTTCCTCACAAGTAGCCAAAAGAGGGAAGAACCAAAATTTTGTAGATTAACTACTGAATGAACAAAAGCCACAAAAAAGGCCTAAACACATATATACAAGTACAAGTCACAAAGTAGACAATCACCTAACTCCAAAGAAGTTCATGAAAAATATTAATGTATCCAAGAGAGCCAATTCATGCTTGTACTTGACTGGTTCATTCTCTTGCATCTCCTTCTTAGACAAGGATCCATAAACGTTGCATCCAAAATTCACACATTGTGTACATATTATCACAGATTTTATGCAAATTGATATCCCTTACCTATGACCTAGCAAACTAGAGAAATAATCAAGAATCATATAAAAGAGGGAAGTACCTAGATTAGAGCATAACCATTGGCTGAACCTGGAACATACAATTCCACCATAATAATGTACAATTCTAGAAGCAAAACAAAGAATATAAGTTCAGAGAAGTTAATACCTCATATTTCCCAAAAAAAAGTAAAAAAATGACTTCTTTCTATCAATTGCAAGGATTACACTTGAGCTTGAGAACATGGGATGCGTCATTCATGAAGATTCGCCCTTCGTCAAAGCCAAATAAAAACATCCTAGCCGCACCAATACTGAAATTAGATTAGATAATGATAAATTTGATTGATATTAGGGAAAGGGGAAATTTTGGGGATAACGGCTGTCTGCGATCCATGGAGGAGGACGGGGCTGTGATCGAGGAGACAACGGCTGTCGGCGATCCATGCAGGAGCCGCAGATGCCCTCGCGGCTAGAGCGGCGGAAGGTGAGGGCTGGGAGGAGTGGGCCTGGGAGAGTAGGAGGCGGGCGGCCGGTGTTCTGGTGGCGGTGACGGTCGCGGCGACGGAGGAAGGGAAGTGGGCGCGGCGGATGAGGGATCTGGCGGTGTCCATTACCGGCGGTGAGTTGGGTGGGTGGGTGGGTGGGGTGGGAGGTCTTTGGTTAGGAGATGAGAAGGATGGATGAGGTTGAATTGAAGAATGAGTGTGGTTAATTTCGATATTGGGCGGTAAATTTTGGGGAGGAGGGGGGGAATTTCGATTTTGGGGAAATCTTGATGACGTAAATTTTTTTAAAATGAGCCAGGACATCCTAGACGGAAATTTCCGTCTAGGATGCCTGGTCATTATTTTAAAAAAATAAAAAAATAAAAAACCGTCTAGAATACTATCCTAGACGGAAATTTTCGTCTAGGATACCTGGTCATTATTAAAAAAAATTAAAAAAAAATAAAAAACCGTCTAGAATAATATCCTAGACGGAAATTTTCGTCTAGGATGTTTTATCCTTGACGGAATATTCTAGACGGAATTTTTCCGTCTAGAATAATACAAACTAGACGGAAAATTTTCCGTCTTTGAATATTCCGTCTAGAATACACGATTTTCTACTAGTGTTCCTAGGAGATAATGATTGCTTCATCATATGTCCACCTCATCATATAATCATCGACTAGAAATATAGGTCGTTCCTATACTAATATCTACAATAACTAAAGGAGAAATTTGAGATGACTAATTAATCCACCAAAGAAATTGACCTTATTATTCTTTGTATATATACACATTCAAAAACTTTTCATCAAAGTTTGTTTGAAATCAACGAATCCTTATCATTCCTTCACAAGATACTTAAAGTACAGAGGCATATTAAAATGTGGCATCAAAATTGGGGATTTGTCTAAAATCAATAAATCCCAAACCTCAGATCGGCACGATGGCTGACGCGGCTCCTTAGAAGTTGGTTAATTCGAACCCCACATGGATGACAGGGCAGCAGCCCTAGCTGATGTTGCCGGTGAAAGGACTACATTGCTCTGGGGATAGGGATAGTAAAATTGATCAAAAATCATTTGACTACCCGTACACACCTATTAAATGAATCATCTAAACCCACCAATTTAGTTAAACTAGTTCTTATGCACGTGGAATGCACGTAGTTAAATATCAAAATTATTTATTTATTTGTTTATTATCTTGCTATATAATAAGTTAGATTCATCTTGAGTTAATCTTTAAACATGGATTATTATATTTGCTATAGATTTTATTTAAATATTTTTTAAAATTTTATGAAATAGATTTGAGTGTAAAACTGTGATTAATATACTTTTATATGATTACATACACAACATTATTATTTTTAACTTGTATATATCAAACTTCATGTAACATATTTGTTTATCGGATCAAATCATCGATCTCTAATTTGTTTATCTTAGTCATTAAATATAGTGTTAAGTTTGAAAAAAATTCAATAATGTATTGTTGATGTGTTAATAAAATATAACCAAATACTTAATATTAAGATGGTTTGTATAAGCTCAACACAGAGTACATACTTTTCACAAGACTATAAGACATCTTAATTATTGATAGACTTAAATAAAATAAATACTAAATATTACTGGTGACTCTAGTGTAATTTTATATGACAATCATTCTCATAAGCATATTAAAAATTTTGCATCAATATCTCTTCTAATGATTCCTAATTTTACTCAAAAAAATTAAGTTCTACTATAAAATATTTAAAAAATATTGTTCTTTGTTCCTTCTGTTTTCATATTTAATTGACTCGAGATCAATCATTCTCCACCTTTATTTTTTTCTTGGGCAAGTTTACAGTAGTGTCTTCATCATCTATATCAATTGTGATATCAGGTTGGTATATAATAAAGAGCAAAAGACAAGACAAAAGTCCATAAATATATTAGGATATACTTGGATCAATCAAATTATATTATTACTCATAATTGATATTCATGAGAGACAAAATGTGTTGACAATCTTAAACTATTAAATAGACTGTATGAGTCCTCTAACAACTTTTTTAATACAACCAACCTTCAAGATTAATTTTGAAAATCTCTTGGGGACAGGAATAAACAATTAACAAGTTTGCAGTGAAAGCTAAGAGAACACAGTACATTCTTAAGAATTATTAATCTTTACTTAATTTGTTTATAATGACATGATCTCATTATTAACTAACTATAAGGTCTAGTACATTATTTTTTTATTGGATGTTCAGGGCAGGCACAGGACCCAGGTGAGGGATCATCGCAATGAATATTATACAATTTAAGTACAAAGAAAAAAGAGGATTGATCAATGATGTAGTTGGTGAAAGGAAAACTCTAACAGCTTAATTTGGCTATATTGATATATTTTAGATGAAAATGGAGAATGGTGGTTTTGAAAACAGTGAGTGTTTGGGGTAATTAATATGTTTTCTGTTTGTGTGTGTGTGTGCGCGCGCGCGTGCGCGCGCGTGTGTGTATATATATATATATATATAGGGAAAAGTGTACCTAAGGTGTCACCTTAGGGTGCATCTAAGGATGCGCGATCTGGACCGTCCATTCAAAATAGAGTATTTAACCTCGGCCCTACGTTTAATTTGTAACTCCCCATGTTAATTAATTCCCTAACCCACCCTTCGCTCAAGAATGCCCAACCCCGATCGTAAAAATTCCCACCCCCCTCTCTGAGATCGACGCATCCCCTCAGCCCGCCGCTCTCCTGCGCCTCTCCTCCGCCCGAGATTCCTGCCGGAGATCGCCTCTGTCTCCGCTAAAAAATTCCCAACCCCGAAAATTCCCAACCCCGATCGCCTCTGTCTCCGCCTGCAGAAAAGATTTTCTCGATGCCACTTATCTCCGGAGATCGTTGCCCACGCTAAGCCCCCGAACCCTCGCCCGCGCTCAGCCCTCGCCCGCGCTCAGCCCTCTTGCCCTCGCCCTCGCCCCCGAGATCAACCGCGCTCACCACCGTCGTCTCCTCTTCTGCGTCGGATCACGCCGCCGTTCAGCTTCGCCGCCTTCCGCCCACGCTCACCACCGCCGCTGTAGTCAGGTCTGAGCCCTCCACATCCCCTCACCATCGCCCCCTTTGAATTCTGGTGATTTTTTTTATTTTGTATGTTAATTTTTTTTAATCAAATTGAATTATACGCCCCCAGCAAAGATCCCAGTTTCCACCTTTTGCTTTCGTGCGTGCAAGATAATGAATGTGCAATTGAAATAATTGCTATGTCATAAAGCACACTTACATACATGAGCGACAGGCCCACACCAAATAATGATAGGGAAACATGCAGATTATTTGAAATAAAAGTAAGGGTGCAAGTATAAGCATCCATATATCTAATGTACATTTACAGATATTATTCAGCAAGAGAGGATTTAGCCGTAAATTACGTAAAAAGGGCACAAGCAATGCTGACAATATTCTATGTCCGAATGATATTGTATAGAGCAACCACCAACAACATTGTGAATTCATATCTCGAAGATAATAAAGATAACAATGCGTGCAACAAAACATGCACATCAGACACTATTGTTAAGTGTAATAAAGTTTGAACAAAAGAAATCTTATGTTTTTAACACATAGTTATATTCGATACATCGACAGGTTTGTTTTCTCTCTTTTCAGTATACGCACGCTCAGCGTTGCTACTGAAGCTCGCACTCGCCCTCGACATCCCCTCGTTTGGAGTTCGCTTCGACCTCTTCATCAGCCCTCATGACTTCGAACAATTTGAAAGCGTCAACGCCTTCGATTTCTTCAAAATCAAAGCCTTCCTCTTCGAAATGCAATAATCCTCTTACGTCGTAAGTAAATTTTTGTATGAGATATAATGTTTGTTTTAATATGCGTCGAAAGTTGAAATTGATGTCTCCGCCTACTGATGTATTTGTCAACAAGTCATTGCTTGATGAGATATATCCTCTTGCATGTTTTGTTCCCCCTCTCCAAATCTGTTATGTATTATGTAGTTGCTTGATGAGTCATTGCTTGTTTGTTTAGATATAATGTTAGTGTTTATATGCGTGTTTTTTGGCAAGTAATATATCCTTAGCTATACTTAATTTTCCCAATTATATTTATTTTTAACCTTCTAAATTATAATTCTCTTGTAGGTCTATGATAACACAATTAAGAATTCCATTCAATATTTGTTTTTTTCGAGATTTAATTGATAAGCGTATAGTATTGGATGAAAGACATACGAAATCTCTTGAGACGACACCTTTTCACAACTTTCTCCGGATACCGACATCATTGAACAATGAGCAAATAGCAATTGAATGCTTGATTCAAAAATTTAATCCTGATAAATGCTCATTTTTGATTGGCAATAAAGAATGTGTATTTGGTATAGAGGATATTCACCGAATTACCGGTTTACCAAAGGAGGGAATTCCAATAAAAATGAGTGGAACGGCGGCTAATACAATCTACACCCAAATTGTAAAGAATTATAAGACACTCAAGCAGAAGAAAGGTAGTCGGAGTAAAGGCAAGAAGAAAGTCGATGATGAAAAGAAGGCGGTGATTTGGGGGATGCGCGATAGAATGGCTGAGATTATTGTAGAAATGGCTAATAAAGACCCTGTAACTTGTGTGAAACTTATTGTGGCTTTCATTATCGGCTTCATATTATGCCCGCGGACATGTAGGACATGTCCTTTGTGGGCGTTTCGATATGCAGAGCAGTTGTCCACTTTGAATAAATATAATTGGTGTCATGCGGTGTTTACTTTTCTATGCAAAGAGATGAATAAGGCGAAGAAGTCTCTTAGTATGAGGAACTTAGGGAAGCGTTCATACGCTGGTTACATGGGTGGTTTTTCCTCCGTATTACTGGTGAGTTCCATGAGAATTACTTTGTAAAAATCTTTTTGACAATGGTTTTTGTTTATGCACATTCTAATATATAGATTTTTTGTAGGTTTGGTTTTATGAAATAGTGGGAGAATTAGAGTATACTTCAGATATTGAAGGGCTACCGCTGATATTTTGTGTTAAGAATACCGGAAAGTGGAGGAGGACTACCATGAACAAATTATTCAGAGATCCAAAATTTCTTACAGATATTGGCCAAAAGAATACTCCTCTTATTCATAGGGCATCGCCAGAAGTTTGTTCACATCTTTGCTCTAATAGTTCACTATTTTTATGTTCCTTTCTTTTTTTAATATCTTTATCTATAACTACAATATGAGTACTAATGCTTGTATATTTTTTGTGTTATAGGAATCACGGAAAGCTGAATTGATTGCAGTAATTGCTAGAAAGACTGCCGAGCTGAATGAGCTCACTGCTGAATTACGAGAATTAGAAGAGCGTGCTGCTAGAGGCATAAACAGGAACAAGGAGAAAGAGGATACGGTAACTGCTAATGCAGAGAATAAAAGCAAAGAGGATACAAAAGCTAATGATAATGAGAATGTGGAAGAGAAAGTGATAGAGGATAATGAAACCCACTTCAAGGAAAATATAGAAGAAGAAAATGAGAAAGTCGATATTGAACATGAATTGTGAGTTTCTATTCTCTTAGTTTTTGCTTTTTTAACTTTTTGTATAATGTTTGTGTATCTCTTTGTTAATTATATGCATTTCAACTCCTTAGAGATTTTTCTCAAAATGAGGAAGGTGGTAATGATAATAAGAGGGAAACCCCATCCATCAAACGGGCTGTCAGAAAGAGGAAGAGGAAGGATGGACCCTTTGTCACTTCACCCTATTTGCGTCTAGATCTACCCAAAGAAGTCACAAAGAAGAAACGCGTTATCCAGATCTTGGATAGTCCTGAGGGGACTCCTAAAAAGAAGTGCATAAATGAAGAAGGCTTCATACCTAGATCTCGCAGCTATCCAGGAAAGACACTGGTCTCTGATTATGAGGACAAAGTAATAGACAACTTTCTACAACTGAAAATGACCAGGTAACTGTTAAGGACTTATTCTAATAATAATTCTTTAAATTAACTTAATTTTAGTCACAATTTTCACACACTTACTTGCATATAGTGATACATACGTTTGGAAGTGTGCCGAAGCAAGTGTATCTCGCTTAGATGCTTATAAACTTTTAACAGGAGGTGAACTCAGTGACGATGTAGGTGCTAAATTGTGTCATGGTTGGTGGTTGATGTTGTATATATTAGTTATAAATATTTCACTCATTCATGGTAATTTTTGTAGGTCATCGATGCATTTGTTATTCGACTTTGTTATAAGATTGAGACAACTAGTAGTTATGATCAAAAAATACATGTTACGAGACCTTGGCTTGCAGTAAGTATATCCCTGTTTTTTCATTGGATGTTGGTATTTATTATTATGTTTCCCTACATGGTTTACATTGATGCCTCTTTGTAGCAAGCATTTTTGAAAGGAAATATTGAAATGATGGCAAAACGAATGAAGGAAAATGTTTCTCAGCAGAAGTTTTGTGAGTGTGAAAGAATTTTGATCCCAATTGTCAGCTCCGGACATTGGCATATGGTAGAGTTAGTGAGGGAGGAGAAAAAATTCTATCACTACTCCTCAATCAAGTCTTCCCTTTATACCGCCGATGCTGCGAAATTTAAAAATAAGTTTAAAAATAAGTTTATGCTTCCAAATGAATCCATTGATGCTATATTTTCCCGTTTTACTAATATCATCAATGAATTACATGGTCTTGATAAGCAATTGTCCATTCAAGAGATGAACTACAAGATACTTTGCTCTTTGACTCCGGCGTGGGAGCCCAAAGCTACGGCTATTGAGGAAGCTCATGACCTTACCACTCTACCACTCGATAGCCTCATTGGAAAGCTCAAGGTGCATGAGAAGAAGCTCAAAGGGAAGGAGAAGGAGGAAACGCCATCACGAGAAGTTGAGGAGCCATCACCAAAGTTGAAGACTATAGCTCTCAAGGGAGCTAGTGACAACTCCTCCTCGTCATCGGATAGTGAAGTTGATTTTTCTAGAGAAGTGGCTCATCTCTCTAGAAGAATCTCTAGACTTATAAAAATGAACAAAAAATTTAATCCTCGATCTAACAACAAGATTTCCTCTCGTGTAGGTAAATGTTTTGAGTGTAATGAACCGGATCACATCGCTAAGGATTGCCCCAAGCTCAAGGAGAAGTACATGAAGTACAAGAAGAAGAAGGCTATGTATGCCGGATGGGAAGAATCCGAACCAAGTGATTCGGATAGCGATGATGAGGGAGCTAAACTTGCTCTTCATGACCCAAATGTTTGTTTCATGGCAAATAAACATGAGGTAATATCCGAGGCCGAAAGTGAATCTTTCTATATGCAATGTGACATAGCTATGGCTTTAGAAGAGTTGAACTTTGAATTTAAGAGAATGTCTAAAGAATACTCTTTTTTTAAAAAATTGCATGCCTCTTGTGATATTAAGCTAGAACAATTAACTACCTCTCTTGCTTTAAAAGATGAATTGCTAGGAGATCTCGATTTCGAGAATAAGCAATTAAGATCAAAGATTGAAAGACTAGAGATTGAGAGTGGTAGGACTAGACCCACTCATGTTTTTGCTAATTATCATCATGGTAGAAATAGGTTTTATGGCTCTCACACTCATGCATACAAAAGAAATTTTGTGTGCACATATTGTATGAGACATGGACATATTTCTACTCATTGTAGAATCAAAGATAACCATGATTTTTATGGATTGATATGGGTACCCAAAGGTACCAAGACTACTAACCACCAAGGACCCAAGACATGGGTACCTAAACCTACTACACCTTCATCTTCATCTTTTGTAGGGAACGTCACGGCAACGACGTAAGGAGATGTGGTACCTTGATAGTGGTTGCTCACATCATATGACGAGCAACAAAGAGTTATTTGCAACCCTATCAAGAATTGAAGGAGGCAATGTCTCCTTCGGTGGTGGTGAGAAAGGTAAAATCATTGGTATCGGTTCTATTGGTAAGAAACCCTCACCCATTATTGAAGATGTTTATTTAGTAAATGGTTTGAATCATAATCTTCTTAGCATTAGTCAGTTAAGTGATAAAGGGTTTGACATTTCTTTTAAACCGGATAAATGCATCATTAGTATGAATGAGAAAATTGTTTTTATTGCTAATCACAAATCTAATGTGTATATCTTTGAGATGAATGAGTTAGTGAATCAAGATGTGAAGTGTCTTGCGGCAATTGATGAAAACCCTTGGATTTGGCACAAGAGACTTGGACATGCAAATATGGAGTTAATATCAAAATTGTCTAAGAAAAATCTTATAAAAGGGTTACCTAGCTTGCTCTTCATCAAAGATAATATTTGTGAGGATTGCGCCAAAGGTAAACAAACAAAATCTTCTTTCAAATCCATCCATGAGGTATCGACTTCTAAACCTTTGCAATTACTTCATCTTGATTTATTTACCCCTATGCGTGTTACCTCTCTTGGAGGGAAACACTATATTTTTGTGATTATTGATGATTTTTCTCGTTTCACATGGACAATTTTTCTTACTAAGAAAAACGATTGTTTTGAAGAATTTGCAAATCATATCAAAAGAATTGAAAATAAAAAAGATTTGAAAGTTGTCAAAATAAGAAGTGATCATGGTGGTGAATTTCAAAATGAATTTTTCTATGATTTTTGTGCTCATCATGGTATAACTCATATGTTTTCCGCTCCTAGAACACCACAACAAAATGATGTTGTTGAACGGAAAAATCGTACCATACAAGAGATGGCACGTACTATGCTTAATTCTTTTGACTTGCCAAAATATTTTTGGGCGGAAGCCGTCAATACGGCTTGCCATGTTTTAAATCGTGTTTTAATTAGACCCAACCTTAAGAAAACTCCTTACGAACTTTATTATGGAAAAACTCTTTTTATTGGTTATTTTCGTATCTTTGGTTATAAATGTTTTATCTTAAATACAAAAGATCACCATGATAAATTTGATTCCAAAATTAATGTTGGTATTTTCTTGGGTTATGCACCTCGAAGTAAGGCTTATAGGGTCTTCAATAAACGAAGCCTCGTTGTTGAAGAATCTATAAACGTTACTTTTGATGAGACTAATATTGTTTCTCAAGTTGTTTTACCTAGGCAAAATGATGATGACGACATTGAGGGAGGATTAGACTTCTTGCAAATTAATGACTCTCCCTCTATAGAAGCTCAAAAGGATGTGGATAGCTCCAATAATCATGGACAAGTTGAACAACCTAAGACTTGGAAATTCACATCGCATCATCCAAAGGAACAAATCATTGGGAGCCCTTCAAAAGGAGTCATTACTCGCTCAAAAGCTTTGAGTGAGTGTAGTAATGTTGCATTCTTATCTCACATAGAACCTAAAAAGATTAATGATGCTTTAAATGATGAATTTTGGGTTTTGGCTATGCATGAAGAATTAAATAATTTTCAAAGAAATGAAGTTTGGAAGTTAGTTCCTAGACCTAACAATGCTAGTGTTATTGGTACAAAACGGGTTTTTAGAAACAAACTTGATGAACATGGCATTGTTACTAGGAATAAAGCTCGTTTGGTTGCCCAATGATACAATCACGAGGAGGGCATAGACTATGATGAAACTTTTGCACCGGTTGCAAGGTTGGAATCTATTAGGATGTTTTTGGCTTTTGCTAGCTTTAAAAATTTCAAACTATTTCAAATGGATGTTAAAAGTGCCTTCTTAAATGGTTTTATAGAAGAGGAAGTGTATGTTGAGCAACCCCCCGGTTTTATTGATCATGCTTTTCCTAATCATGTTTACCGGGTACAAAAAGCTTTATATGGTTTGAAACAAGCTCCTAGAGCTTGGTATGCTCGCCTCTCTAGTTTTCTTGTTGAAAATGGTTTTTCAAAAGGAACAATTGATAACACTCTTTTTGTGAGAAAAAGGAAAAATGATTTCATTTTAGTTCAAATATATGTGGATGACATTATTTTCGGTGCTACTAATGAATCCTTGTGCAAGGAATTTTCTAAAGTTATGCAGGATCACTTTGAGATGAGTATGATGGGAGAGCTTACATTCTTTCTCGGGCTCCAAGTCAAGCAAACTAAGGATGGGATCTTTATTTCACAAAGCAAGTATGCGAAGGAATTAGTGAAGAAATTCAAGTTAGAGAATTCTAAGCATGCACCTACTCCCATGAGCACTAGTGTCAAGCTTGATGCGGATGAAAGTGGTGAAGACGTGGACCAAAAATTATACCGAGGTATGATAGGTAGTCTTCTCTATCTTACTGCTAGTAGACCCGATATTATGTTTAGTGTGTGTGCATGTGCACATTTTCAAGCATCTCCTAAAGTATCTCATTTAATTGCGGTTAAAAGGATCATTGAATATGTTAATGCTACTTTTAATCTTGGTTTATTTTATCCAAGAAGCACTTCTTTTGATTTATATGGTTTTTGTGATGCCGACTTTGCCGGATGTAAGGTAGATCGTAAAGGTACTAGTGGAACATGCCAATTCTTAAGAAATTCACTTGTTTCTTGGGCTTCCAAGAAACAAAATTGTGTTGCATTGTCCACTACGGAAGCGGAATACATTGCTGCCAGTTTATGTTGTGCTCAAGTGTTGTGGATGAAACAAAGTTTAGTTGATTATGATTTGAATTTTCAAAATATTCAAATCTTTTGTGATAACACAAGTGCCATAAATATTTCAAAAAAATTGGTTTTGCATTCTAGAACCAAGCATATTGATGTGCGCCATCATTTCTTACGCGATCATGTAGAGAAACAAAATGTATCCCTAGTATTTGTTGACACAAAATCTCAACTAGCGGATATATTCACTAAGCCTCTTGGAGAGGATGATTTTTGTCGCATAAGAAATGGTTTGGGCTTATACACTATGTGAAAGTTCTACATTGTGTGCTTGTTTAGTTGTATTTTGCATTTCTTTTTACCCCATTTTTGATGGTGACAAAGGGGGAGAAAAATCTCCTTATTTGTTGCATATACTTAGGGGAGCTCATAGATAGGGGGAGCACCTATCTATAAGTTATTTTATTTTTGCTCTTATAATGGTTGGTTGTCATCATCAAAAAGGGGGAGATTGTTAGCCCTTATGTTTTGATGATGTTTTACAACCACCATTATCGGTACTAATGGCTTATTAAGTGAAAATATAGTAAATCCATTTAAAAGCTCGTTAGTGCCATAAATGGAGGATTGGATGGAATATGCGCTTCAACGATGATATCCAAAGGAGGAGGAGGCCAAGTGATGAAGCAACGTTATTTCAAGAACAACTAAGTCATATAAAAGCTTCATCCGATTCAAGCAATATCAAAGCTCAAATATTGGTTTCAATATGAGGATATTAGCTATCTTTTATGTTTCTCTCTAGTGCTAGAATGTAGGCAAAGAGTTACTGTGTTTACTTGAAGCTATTGGGACTCACACACACGTTTTCTTATTTAAGCTTTTAAGCCGTTTTCACAAAACCCTATTTTTCACAAATATGAGGACCTATCTGCAAAACTCTTTTTCCAAACAGTTTGTTTTTAGTATTAAAAACTTTTTACAAAGTTTCATAATTTTCAGAGGTCAAACAAATATATTACAAATATTTTAGTCAAGTCATAAAAACCAGTTTCAGCATATATCAGAAAGCGGTCGACCGGTGCGGTCGACCGCACAGATGATCTTTCCTTACTGTTGTCCAGAGCGGTCGTCGGTCGACTGGTGCGGTCGACCGAAATCTCGATTTTTCGTCGGTCGACCGCGCCGGTCGACCGATAATGTTTCTGCTCGTTTTCTAAGTTTTCTTAAGTGTTTGCGGTCGACCGAAGTGTTTTTCCGGTCGACCGAAAGTTCCTTTCGGTCAACCGATTTCCTCTTTTGTCAGCTGCGACTTTTTAAACGGTCGTTTGCCTATAACCTGGATTACTGTGCTTACACTTAATAGTGTTTGGCACAGTCTGAGGTCAGGTTCTGATAAAGGAGATTATTTACTAATCTGGGAAGATTAGGTTTTTGTTTTTAATTGATTAATCTCTTCTATAAAAACCCCAGTCTTCTTCTTCTTCAAACAGCCCTAACGTTTGCAAAAACCAGAGAGCTCTGTTTTCCTGAGAAAATTTTCAAATCTGTTTTTCTCTGTGTTTTTGTGTGTGATTCACTTCCCAGCTTCAGTAACCTTTCTCTTTGCCATAGGGGCTGTGTAAAGAGAGAGTCTTGCATCTTTTCTTCTGCTATGAGGGTGAGATCTTGTGTAAGATCTATTGTGAGGGTGTGATCTGTTGAGATCAAACTGTGTAGTGAGAGAGATCGTGTGGGATCGCTGTGTAGACGAAGTTCCGGCTTCCAAACCGGGTGTGTAGTGGATTTCTCCTCGAGAGTGGGGAGCGGGGACGTAGGTCAGAGGACCGAACCTCGTTAACACATCGCGCGTCAAGGATAACGATTCCTAACCCTCTCTTATTTACTTTGTTTGCATCAGTTTACTGTGGATTGCTTGTCTTATATTTTTATTGCATAATTAGAGCCTCTTGACCCTAATCACCCCCCCCCTAGGGTCCAACACAGCTGATTGTGTTTTTAACAACTACTAATGCAAGGATTAGTTCATAATGCTTTTAGTTGTACTATTGTAAGAGTAATTGTTGAATTATATTCAGTCGAGGGTTCAAAAATCCAAAAATGGCTACATGATAAGATCTCCTACTATGTTCATAGCCTTCCTCTTGTCCACGCGTATAAGTAATTTTCTGAATTGTAGCATGTGATACAAACACAACTCGTAAGCCAACTAGTCTGACATTGTAATTTCTAATCATCAATTGGTTGTGTTTCTCTGCGACTACTAATGTAGATATCAATTCAGAAAGCTAAGTGCAATTCTTGGTCATGTACTGCTGCTGGAGTACAATATTATTTGCGTGGAATGGGGAAAAGAACTTTTCGATCAAACTATTGGCTTCCATAGATCAAAGCGATCCTTCAGGGATTGCCCAGAAAAGTGAATACTTTTTCACGTCTTAGAAAATTTAAAGTGTTTGCCTTCTGGGCAAATATACTTAAAGAATCAATAGATATAATCTTGCAAAAATCATAGGTGTGTCCAATAAAAAATGAACGTTCGATGCCAAAGATAAGTAATAATTACTATTATATATCACAGTACACTAATCATAGTGACGAAAGATTATTGCATGAGAAATTAGAAATATTCACATTTTAATAAGATCACATATAATCACCAAAATCATCAAGCTCCTTTTTCTAAAGATCTTAATAAATGTTATCTTTGAAATGCTTGCTTCTGGCAAACTAGTCTGATATTAAAATTCACACAAAATTTTTAATGCTAGAACGATCAATGACCATCATAAAATCAAGCAAGTAGAAACAAAGGCATAACCAGTTTGTGTTATCCTTTCTTCTAAACTCATGGTTGTCAGATTCAAAACACCACTAAGGCAATTTTGGATAGAACACAAGGTAGACAAGATAACCTAAACATCAATGGAATTTTATGTCACACGGAGATGAAAGGAGAAACAATTGTGGAACCAAGGGGGACAAAAGATATCAACCACACTTTATTATATGGTTCAGGCATTGGTATTCTCATTGGTGAGAAGTTTTAAGCTAAGCCTATGATATATCTTCCTTGTCAAGATGATTCTCTGGAACACTCTTCAATCATCCTTGATTTCTCAAAGATAGTGAGGATATATCACAGACAATGCACAAGGGCATGAGGCACATATAAACGCATGTCGCAATTTCAATATACATTGATGTTAAAGCAAATTTTTAGCACAGATGCACAAATATGTATGCTGTATGATGTAACAGAAATAATGTATGTAATTTAGATCTTACCCACAAATTTGAAGAGTAATCCTCAAATGTTTGTTGAAGCGTAAGTACTCATGTTGGACACACAAGATGCATATGCTGGCAACCAACACTTCTTAACCCTTGAAAATATTTTAAACACTTCCTATGTGTGTCCTCAATTATATACTATATTCTTTAATTTAGGACATCCCTTGGACACTTTTCTGACACATGTTCACATTTCATCTTTACTCAAATTACATGTTTATTTATTTTCATTGCTATGTCAAAGATTATGCTTTAGTGGACTTAGCACAAGTGAAATATAGAGATATACATGCACATAGAAGTTGAAGAGTCAAGACTTGCAATTATAAAAGTGCAAGGCAGAATTTTAACATTAACATATGTTACGTGTTATTTTGTTAACAAAAAATGTCTGGATTTTTAAATGCAATAGCACATCTTTTGATGCATGTATATGTCATGTGCAGTATCTACTTATTATTTTAGATATTTTAGAAATGCAGTAGTTTCATATCGTCTTTCGTCTTACTGTTTATTTGCATAGCCCTGAAATTCCAGGTGGAACTAGGATCATGATATTGAAATCCATGGTATTGCAATCCAAAATGTATTTTTGTGGTCTCCAGTGACTGATGCTGACATTCAATGAGTTTCTATTCCAATGATTAGCTAAAAATCCAAGGGGCCACTGCTACATCAAATGAGTCTCTGATCCATTGTTTGCTTGAAAGTTGCACGCAATTACTAAATGTATGCTACTTCCTTTTAGTTGTTGCTAAATGTATGTTACGTTCTTTTAGTGAACTTTGAAAAATAATTTAAAGAAAACCCAGCAAACACCAGGACTTTGGTTAGACTCTGAGAGTAAATTCCTATAATCCTATGCATGACTTCTCAACAGAAATAGGATCAGACTTCCACAATGAGATTGAAATTTTAAATTACGAAAAGCCAAACAATAGGAGATTTGAACTAGATCGTAGAATTGGAATTCATGAAGTTCCAAAGTATATTCACCAACTCGATAGGGATTAGGGAAACAATAAACACAAAAGCTGCTACTATATTATCATTTTATCAGAACATCCAAAAGATCCAAGTAAAGATAACTACAGGGTATGAAGCAGTAGTGTGTCTGAATGATGATAAGCTATCAAAATAAATTTCTAGCATATATAGAAATTTATGACTACCAGGAGCGTAAGCAAACTTTAAAATAAGGAAGCCAATAATGAGTGAACAGATCTGTGTGTCATCCTTAAATCATAGTGCTGAAGAATGATATATTCATAATATCAGTAAAAAGGAGAATGTGATGGTTGGAGATATCAGCAACTTCTGAAGTTATAAGTCACGAGGTTTGCAGTTTATTCAAGATCAATGCAAGCACTATGCTTTATATCTAATAGCAACATCAGGTAAATTAAGACGTGAAATAACAGTACTATGCATGCTCAAATTTACAAGCAGCAGATCATATTATGATAATTCTATAACATGTATGTATATACAAGAACCAAATTTCAGAGAACAGAAAATGATGCGTACCTTTGCGGCATTTAGTAAAATCAATAATATTTGCAAGGCTAAGTGTCAAGCATACTCCAACTACGGCTAGAGCCATTCGTGCTGATAACGTGTTGTAATGTACTAAAAAAAATGAAACAAGAGATAGACAAGAGACAAGAGAAGAAGATAAATTCTAATTTTATTCATCATCTTGCTTTTCATACATGGTCCAATTTATAGATTCATAGTGGAAAATAAAAGGACATTGGACAAATGAAAAGTCACCAATTAATAATCC
>BQKN01000830.1:306836-336234 GCA_022839385.1 Asparagus kiusianus
TATATATATTTATACTCTTATATATATGTTTATGTATAATACAATTTTTTTATGTATAATATATGTGTATATATATATTTATACTATTATATATATGTTTATGTATAATACAATTTGTTTATGTAATTTCTATAAGTATTTACAATTTGTTTATGTATAATATATGAATGATATGAATACTTTGGGCTACTTGGTCTAGTGGTAAAATTTAGGAGTTTTGAAAGGAGGTTAGTGGTTCAAATTCTAGCCACAAATATATTTAGAGGTTTTTGATTGGGTTTTTTGAATTCTATAATTATTTTTAATTTTGTTTGCTTCTATAAAATCTATAATTATTTTATATTATTTTAATTTCTATAATTTTTTATATTGGTAAATTACATAATTACAATTGATTAATAATATAATTTTTTATCAAAATTATGTTTTATTTTTGCTTTGTTTTCTTAAAAATTAAAAAAAATTAAAACATTTAAAAAACGAAAAAACTCAGCCTGGCCCGGAGCCCGGCCCCCTTAGGCTTAGGCCCGGCCTAGGACAACCGGGCCCGGGTCCGGTCTTCGGTTTTGCCCGGCATGGGCCCGGTTTTCCGGGCCGGGCCGGGTCGGGCCGGTCCGGATGGACAGCTCTAGATACTCGGTACAAATTTACTAAGTGAGGGATGAACTGAGGCTATTAACTCACAAAAATGAGAGCTTCGTGTTACGTAAATTATTTTTTAGAGTGGCAGACAATATAAATACCAATATCGCTCTATGTTTTACTAACTACATCTTACCTCATAACTGCTTTTCTGTGGCAGTTGATCAGTGGTTGTTGCAATTAGCACTATTGCAATTTACGATTATTCTGATGTTAATCTCGCAAATCTTTGATATTCTGAAAATAGTCTCCGTAATAGCACTATGGTATTTTAGGATTTTTTTTAAACTTTCGGATTTTTCTAGGAGAGTTTTGGAATTTTCATACTTTCAAGAAGTTATTTGTAACTATCATATTTTTTAGGGCTTATTTATAAATTTGAATATTAAGGGGCTTCACAAATTTAGATTTTTTAGGGGATTGTTGATATTTGTTTATTGGGCAACTTGTAATTTTGGAATATTCTAGGAGGCTCTTTGTAATTTTTATTTTTTCAAGGATTTTTTTATAATTTTTAGAGTTCTCCATTTAAATATAATTTGACATGTGTGCAATTTTGCATGTATGATTTTATATAGAGAGATTTTTTACTTGAGTTGTTTTTTAATTTCTATACCTACATATATGATTATTAGAATTTTTTTTGTTATGAATACTTACAATTTGATTGTAATTTTGCACATACTTAGATTATTAGACTTTTTAATTATGGATAGTTTTACTTAGGTGCAAATAAGATTAGGTGTTGACATGTCATCTTTTGATAGGATAGAGGGATATGTCGCTATTTATGATATGATACATATCGGTTTTTGTGCTTTTAGGAGCGACACATGTCAGATTTTTTATGTCTTTGACAGTACTACCAATTTCTCATTATATATAAAAGAGGGATACTGTACTATAATAAAAAGTGTGTTGTCATGTTAAAAGATTTCGTCATATAATGTCCTCGAGTTTATGTGAAATATATACATACATACATACATACATAAACTATATCCCTCCAAATCCTTCAAAACACATGCATGCATATGCTATAACCCCTTCAAATTATTCTTATAACCCCCAACCTTATCAAATTATTAAAGGCATCTGAAATTTTTTAAACTATAGTATAACCATTATTTACTATAGTTAAATGTATTTTTTAAATTACGTACTATAGTTATAGTTAGATATATTTATATTATACTATATGTTATACTAAACTTTAAATATTAATAAACTATATATCCATATTATGTTATATATAAAACAAGTCTATATACTAAAAGTATAGTATATGTATTTTTAACTATAGTATAATATATTTTTAAAACTACAGTATATCTTGGATAGTGAATTTTTATAACTCATAAATCATTGGTTTTTGCATGTGCACTAACTAGAAATGTAGGATATAATTGTATACCTCATCTTATTAGAGATCCTTTACATCCTAAATTATAGAAAATGTCTACAATTTTATAGGTAAATAAAAAAGATTTGTTAATACAATGACCCCTACAATTAAGAAGATTTTTATATAATTTAGAGTAAAAGCTATTTCGATCCCAGTACTAAGGCTTAATACTCAAATTGGTTCATATACTTAATTTTTTTTCTCAAATTGGTCCTCATACCTTTTATTAGATATAAACTTAGTCCTTTTCCAACTTTATGTTAAAAACTTCATTAAATGTAATTTGCAAGGACAACATTACCCTAATAAAGATAAAATGATCTAATTATTGTTAATTGCTGATTGACAACTTCTTAGAACTTTCGCCACTTGGCAACCCTACTGCATAGTGGACTATTGGCGACAGACAAATCCGTCGCCAAAAGTCGAAAATCCGTCGCTAATAGTTTTAGCGACGGAAAAATAAGAATTCCGTCGCTAAAACTCCGTCACTATTACGAGGGTAGGTAAATCAATTTTTA
The DNA here is from genome assembly GCA_022839385.1 of Asparagus kiusianus. Classification (NCBI taxonomy): domain Eukaryota; kingdom Viridiplantae; phylum Streptophyta; class Magnoliopsida; order Asparagales; family Asparagaceae; genus Asparagus; species Asparagus kiusianus. The sequence continues at coordinate 309,405 of BQKN01000830.1, forward strand.
GCGAAGGATTTTCCGTCGCTAATTATCAGCGACGGATTTATAGCGACGGAAAATCCGTCGTTTATGTTTGATTTTTGGCGACGACAATGTCCGTCGCTATACTTTTTAGCGACGGAATATCCGTCGCCAAAAGCATGTATCAGTTCACGTGTACTGTATCAGTTTTCCGTCGCCATAAGTCTTTTTAGCGACGGAAAATCCGTCGCTATAAGTCAGCAGAATTTTTTTTAATTTTTTTGAAAATTAAAAATCCCTGTACAATATATTTCACAATAAAACATGTATAATAAATTTACACAGCACAAGCACATATAACACATATTTCATTCTCACGCATATATAATACACATTTCACTAAAAACATAATAAATATCCTAACATTATAAATGTTATTTATACATCACACCCATTGTTTTCAATGTTAAAACAAATAAAATCAGTCCCAATCATCATCATCCTCATCACCAGCTCCATCTTGTCGAGAAGTCCCAGCCTAAAAATATAAATAAAACGTTATAGAACAATACGTACATCATCAAAAACTGAATTTTGTAGTAAAGTAACAAATTATAAAACAACATAGCATGACATGCAAGTATAGCAATAATAGAGTATGATGACATATTCTTACATGTTATGTGATTCGGAGAGAGTATCATGGCATATTTTTTTGTATTATACGCAAGCACGCACATGTTTTTAACAACGCACGCACACACCCTAACCCCACCCGCACACACGCACACACGTGTAACTATCTCCACCAACACGCACACACGCATGCACGAGTACCCAGCTCAACCCAATCCCCACACTTCCCCCACCCCCACCACGACCAAACCCAACATCAAGCACGCACATAACGACCATGACAACACAACACATGCAACACCACAACACAACAATAACAACACCTTCACCACAACCACAACAATCCCCCAACCCCACCCACCAACCAACCAAACTCTTACCACAACCACCACGACGAAAACACCCACCAACCAATAACATAACCAACGACCCTACGCACGAACGCACCACAAGAAAACAAAACAACAACCAACTAACCGACTCACTAACCAATACAACCATCGCTACACACGCACGCACCATCAACACCACCATCACATAAAAACATTAAGAATATAATTTTGGTTTTGTGTTTCGGAGAGAGTTATAGTTTGTGTAACAGTTTGTATCAGTGTGCATCGGTGTGTGTGTGATATCATTTAGTCACATGACATACTCATAACTAAGTAAGAATTTTATATTTAATTCATTTAATTAAAAAAGAAAAATATATATATTACCTGATCCGCCATAAACCGTCTCCTATATGCCTCCTGAGCATTAGAAGGCAGAGTCGATATGAACTGGGTGAATTTCAGCTCCCTCTGCTCCCGACGCCTCCGTTCTTCCTCCGCCATCTGGAGTAGCTCTGACTCCCGATGTGACTGCCAATCTTCCATCGCTTTCATCCGCTGCTCCATAGTCGGGTCTTGAGAAGAACTGCATCCTGGTTGTGCTGCAGACTCGTAGGTGCTACTGAACTCGTACGGCCGATGCTCGGATCCTCTCCACCGGTATCTGTTCTTCCTACTCGGTCCAATGACCGTCTCGATGATGCTATCCTCCTCCTCTCTACTTAATCGGGTTGGAGTGTTAGAATCGACCTGAGTCTGTGATAATTGTTCCTGCACCTTAGCATGTAATTTCTCCTGCGATATACCAAAACAACCCGGTCAATTCTAACACATTTAAAAAGCATTGTTATAAAAATTAAATATACAAATGAACTGCTACTTACAGCCAGATCCCGGTTCTGCGCTTTCTTCTCTTCATCGGCGTAATTTGGGCTCCATGAAGTCAGAATACGATCTGCAAAATGCTCGAGATCTCCCCTTCCCTATTTCATTCAAATATATCATTAACTCATAACACATAAATTATACTCAAATTGATAACCTAAGAGCAAATATATTATATACATCAAGCGCCAATTGATGATAATGCTGGCTGAAGGACCTGGAGCCCCCGTGATGCTCGTAACTACGGGGCGCATTGCGGTTCCTTCTTGCTGTTTCAGCTTGACCCTGCAAAACAACGTTAAACAGATATAATATAGAATTTTAAACAATAAACGAAAATATATACTTTAATAATACCTGAATTTCGGCTGTGTCCCAATAATCACAAAGTGTAAAAAAATCTACTCCATCTACGCGCTCGTCAAGATGCCAGTAACGCTCCCAATCTTCTGTTCTTTGAATAAAATATTTTTTCTTCAGCTCAAACCGCCACCTCTTGAACGATAGATTGATTTGCGTGAAGCAGTAAGTCCAGGCACAAGCGTAATCGTCAAGAAAGAAAAATCACTTCAGCATATAATGAAAAAAGAGATACAAATCAGTGTGTTAAACAAAATAATAAAATGACTAATAATTATCCGTAGCCAATACACCATTTTCTAGTGGTATACCTAGAGTTTTTGGCAATTTGGCTTTCAATTTTTCATAAAAATCCAATTAATGCTAAGAACTTTTACATGTAATTATGTTATTGTATCATGAAGGATCTGCCCCCTTAGCTTCCAGCCCGTTTATTAATAGTACCTCCTTTTATCTTTTATAATTTCATAATTAAAGAAAATATCCTTTCCCAAAATTTAAAGTAAAGCTTAAATTATCCATTGAGCTATGATATGATCAGAAAAGCTTTTTGCCTCGACATGGACACGTTCAAATCCAAATACCAATGACAACTACTACTGTTACGTCTCAAATGCTAATATACACACATTCTTGCTTTTTAAAAGCCTTATTCCATAGCTTACTCTATTTATGCATCAATCTTCATTGAACATGCTTTAAGGAGAAGAATGACAATTAGCAGTTTAGTTAAATTTTTTAAAAAATTTTCAAATATATAGGCATCAATGCTGCATATATATATATATATATATATATATATATATATTAAAACAAAGCCTTTAGAAGGCATGTGGCATGCTTTTAGAGATTTGACCTTTAATATTCTGTCATGTCTATATCTAATGTTATACCATACAATATACTAATATACTATACTATTATCAAGATTCTATTGTTAGCTATTAACTAAAAACCTTTTCAAAATCTATTGTTACTCTTAGAAAGTAATTGATCTTCATAAACTAAGATTTGAATAATGATCATTTACATCTTTGTCCCCTCTACATTCTATTAACGAAAAACCAAAATTTAATATCTTCAAAATCTAAATTTTAATACAATAGAACCTCATTGATTAAATGCTTTTCAAAGATAAAAAGGAAAAAAAATAGTGAGAAAAATTGGTCTTTGCACATAAAATTATTACTCTTATCTCCTTTCATTGATCATCTACTCTAGGTAATGGATTGTTCATGTAGATATTTGATAGATTAAATGAGGAGGTAAATATCTGCTGTTGCTTCCTCTCTTTTTTTAAACTTATTAGTTTATTATTGTATTGAGCTATTTATCGTATCATCATTGCTAACATGAAAAACTTAACATGAACTTTATATTATTCCTTCATATGATTGACAATTGACTGTATTGTAATATAGCCAAATGATTCAAATACAATTGTACATTTGGTTAGTTTTTTTATATTTATGGAATATTTTCGTAATAGAAAATTTTGTAACATTTTTCATAGTTATAGGAACAAATAGAGGTATAGCTCTGTGGGATTTCTTAGATATGTCCAACTATATTTCAATTATTTTTCTTTTTTTAGCATCTTTAATTTCTCACATATTACACGAGCATTTAGATCTAAGTAAATAAATTGAAGTCTATCCAACTCTGAAACATAGAAGCAGACTAATTTTTTAAAGGGGGTTTAGTCACCTAGAACTTAAAATTAAAACTAGAATAATATGTGGGATAAATTTTTAAGGTGTTAGTCACATAGAACTAAAACTAGAACAAAATTTTACAGTGTTAGTCAAGTAGAACTCTAACAAAACTAGAATTAGGATAATGGTATAAAATTATCCCACTTTTTTTTATTTTTCTATACAAAAATGAAAGTTCTAGTCTCTTAAATTATTCCAAGTTTTAGCTTGGAACTAGGTGGTAAAAAACTAGAACTCATATTTATTTTGTTATGTTTTATTTTTTATTTTTTATATTTATTTTTTTTACTTCTTTCCTATTATGGTTATCACCATCATTATAATAATAATTGTCAATATCTTATAGTCTAACCAAAAGTTATTTAATAGTAAAAAATATTCTTGTAAGCAATTATCAATCAATAATAGTAAGCTTAAAATATATAAATAGTATTTATATCTTTAAAATGCATAAATATATATTTCATGATTATAAAAATTTATCTCATGTTATTTTATCAAAATAACCCGCTTCACAAAATTATTCCTATTTATCCCACTAAAATATCCCACCAGCGAAAAATTATTCTACTTTAACAATTATCTCATTTTACATGAAAATGTCCCAATTGACTAACAACCCCTAAGTATTTCCACGGCATGGCACGGTATAACACTAGTATTATCTGAGTTAGTATTAGAAGCATCAGCAAAGCGAACTTATTAAATAAACTAAAGATCAAAAGGTGTTCAGATTCACATGTGCTGCATGCTAAATAAGGTGAGCTAATCATAAGTTCTTTATGATTAGGCATCAAGACAATAAATGTTCTACATGTTATTATAGGCTAAATTTTAGAAACCCCCTTAACCTTCGATCATTATCACATATCCCTCTAGAACTTTCAAAATACCAAAAACACCCCTTAACTTGAGGGTTAAATAGAAAACACCCTGTTTTTAAGAAACACCCATACAAGCATGAACCACGATTTTCACTACCAAAAATATTACTATGCAAAAATTTACACATCCAGGTGAAAATTATGGTTATGAGTAAGGGGAATTCTTTTAATAAGATTTTAAACTTAAAGGGATTTACTGATAACCCCTAAACTTAGGGCTTGTTTGGATTGAGGGGAATAAGGGTGAAGGGAAGTTAGGGGAACCAATCACCTCCATTCACCTTGTTTGGGAACATTTAGGAAGTGAAGTTATTCACCCTAGTTCCCCTTGGTTCACCCCCTAATAGTATAAAATTTGTTATCCCTCAAATTGAGGTGTAACCAAGGGGAAGAGAACTCCCTTCCCTTCCCTTCCATTTTCTCACCTAGTTTCCCTTAACTTCCATTCACCCCCTACAAATCCAAACAGGCTCTAAGGGGGATCTAATATTTTGAGAGCTATTGCTTGGGATAGGGATCCTTTACTTGGAGAGGGTCCAATTATTTCCATCCTTATTGTCTATATCACTTTCAATAAATGATATCACTCCACTTAAGGCTTCCATTAATATCTTGAAAACCCTTACCGGTTGGTTTGCAATTTGTTCTTTTTATTATTCATATAATTAAGTATCCATGAATTGACTTTTAATTCTTAGGTTACCTAACATTTAAAATAATTTTTGACAGGGTTGTTGACAAAGCATGAAACGTGACCCAATATATCCTTTGCTGACTACAACCGCAATGACCTAGTAGCTCATAGGATTTAGTACAATCTCATAGCGGATGGCTCTAAGGGTAATGTCTTTTATTGCCATGTCATTAAGCATAATATTATCATACATAAAAAATTAACACTCAATTTTTAATAAATGTTAAAAAGGACTTACTTTGTAACTGAGATGTGGTATAAGGACTAAGTTGAGAAAAAAGTAGGTATAATAACCAATTTGAGTATGAAGCCTCTATACATATGATCAAAATGGTCTCTTAAATCAATATAATACATGAGGTCCATAGAGTGAGAGAATACTATTATTGAGTTGCATGCATTCTCTACAATCTACGATGTAGAGGATACTGTGCCCATAGTAGTGTAAGCATCAAAAATTGCCTATGAGTTTCCGCACGCAGCTCGAAACAGAGAGAAGACGATGAACGTCACTATCCGAGTCAAATAAGTTTATCTAACGTCGACAAACGCATGAAGTGAGTCGACGAATCGTATGAAGCAACGAAACAACAGAATAACGAAGATACGAGCCGGTCGTGAGTTACGCTTCGCTCACGAAAGACGAAGCGCCCCTCGTGTCTCGTCCATTCATAATGTGATTCAACCATGGGAGCTTGTAGATCTCTTCGTCGGCTTTCCTACGCACTTTAAGTTATGTAATTCCGGGTTCGGTCGACGAAAATACAACGAAAATAACCACAGCATGCTTGATCAGTGCCCGAGTCTTAGCAGGAGACACTGCAAGTGTTTCGGCCAAGGCTGAGACACTCAAGGTGTCTCGGCCATGGCTGAGACACTCCAGGTGTCTCTATAGGCGTCTAAAAATGCCTATAGGTTCTCGCATGCGGCTCGAGACAGAGAGAAGACGATGAACGTCGCTATTCGAGTCACAGAATCTCATGCTATTCGAGTCACAGAATCTTATAGATGATGAACGTCGCTATTCGAGTCACAGAATCTCATTTGACGACGACAAATGCATGAAGTGAGTCGACGGATCATGCGAAGCAACAGAACTTCGAAATAACAGAAACATGAGCTGATCGGGAGCTCCGCGTTGCTTACGAAAGACGAAGCGCCCCTCGTATCCCATTTACTTCATATATGATTCAATCATGGGAGCTTATAGATCTCCTCGTCGGCTTTCCAATGCACTTTGAATCACGCAATTTCGAGTTCGGACGACGAAAATACGGCGAAAAAAGACAGAATGCACGAAACTACGTTTTGGGCCTCACTGATACACCCCTTAGTTTTTTGGTCAGGCCGAGACACCCAATAGTGTCTCGGCCATGGCTGAGACACCCATGAGTGTCTCGGCTAGGTCGAGACACTCACAAGTGTCTCGGCCACACCGAGACACCCACGGGTGTCCGCAGCCCAAAAATGCTGAGTTTGCTGTTTTGAAGCCGTTTTTCGGCCGTTAACCGCCTGGATTTGTTTTAACTGATAGAATATCATCTAAGAACATGGTTAAGTGGATATAACTAAAGATAAGAATGAATCGATCATTTTTATCCGAACACAGGGTTCCTGAAGCCTATAAATACAGCCCTAGGGCCTTTATTTTTTCAGATCTGGAATTCTCGAGCGTTGGCGAAGCCCTGCTGAATTGGAGACTGAAAAGCCATGAATTTCAGAGAGGAGGAGGAGACTTCAACAGATTCTTCAGCATAAAGAAGGAGAGTTCGATAGATCTGCAGCCCGGTTCTTTTTCTTGAGATTGCCCCGTTGCGGTGATCTCGAGAAGAGTGGTTATCTTGCTGTTGTCGAAATAATTACTTCGGTTTCTTGATTCCTTCGCGAATCAACAAAGCTCCAGATATGATCTGATCGTTTGGTGGTCCACGGATATTAATGTCCCAGTCACATGCCAAGATTCCACGCAAGCAGAAGACCGATAACGATCTCTGCATTTGTTTTGACGAGAATTGTATTTTTATTGTGTAAGAGTCTTATAAAAAGACTATCTTTTTTGTATTTTTATTGTACGACTGAAGTTGTAATGAATACCTCAATGAAGAAACTAATTTTCTCTCTAAACAGTCTCGGCCAAGGCCGAGGCACCCAAGGTGTCTCCCAGCCTAAAAAGCCGTTTTGAAGCTGTTTTCGCCCGTTAACCGCTGTGATCTTGTTCCAACTGATCTGAAGCTATCCTAAAACGTGGTAAAGTGGTTATAACTAAAGATAAGAGGGAATCAGCCATTTTTATCCGAAAACAGAGCTCCTAAAACCTATAAATAGAGCCCTAGGGCCTTCATCTGCACGGATCTGGAATTGGAGAGCCTTGGCGAAGCCCTGCTAAATTGGAGAGTCAAGAGCCACGAATTTTAGAGAGGAGAAAGAGATCTAGGCGAGTTCATCAGCATAAAGAGGAGGAGTTTGACAGATCCATAACACAGTTCTTCCCTTGAGATCGCACCGTTGTGTTTGTTTTGACGAGAGTTATAATTTTCTATTTTCATTGTGTAAGAGTCTTATAAAAAGACTATCTTTTTGTTTTTATTGTAACGACTAAAGTTGTAATGAATACCTCAATGAAGAAACCAATTTTCGATCAAAACAAGCTGACGATCACAGTGGGAGTCAACAACCTTACTCAAATGCTGTCGTGCCATAGCCGACGATCAAGATCCTCGTGGATGAAGAGGTCGCATATGAGTTCGACCAACAGAAGTTTGAGGAGTATGTTTCCTCCTCGTCCTCCAGATCCGCCTATCCTCGCAAGTGCAGGAAGCTCTCCTCCTCCAGGAAGATCCGCTGGTCTTCAGATTTGAAGACCCATGAAGGCGATCTCCTCGCCATCGCTGCTGCAGTTGCACCTTGCAATGATCCGTTGACGTCCGATGAAGCCAAAGCCGCAGATCCGGACACCGCCTCCATTAAGGAGTTGATTGCTGAAGGTGCACCATTTTTATCGAAGAGGGCTCGTCAGCGGCGCCGCCAACGTCTCGTCCGCTAATTTACTAAGGCTTTGGAGCAAGTAGATGGGTGCCGCTACCAAGCGGATCTGAAGTCTAGGAGACGTCAAGTGGCTAAACCATCGCCACAACAAGCTTCGTGATTCTTCTCCAAATCACCTACTAACGAATGGATCCGTGTCAAACGGAATCGTTCTACTCTAGAGGAGCGCATTTAGAAGCACCATGCACTTCTTGCGCACACTCGGATCCTTGTGCGAAAATCACAAGAAATGTAGAAAGAAGAGGGAGTTAAGAAATCGCCCAAGTATAAATGGGTTTGGAGGCCAAATGTCAAATCAGCGCCTAAGGTAAAAACAGACGAGGTTACTATTCAGCCTTTGTCAACTTCAGACCCTGCTCCCTCTACTCCCGCACATCAGACAAAGCCCTACGGTAGCATGAATCTCTCTAAGTTCAAGATTCCATTAAAGAATCGTCTTGATCCTCTACACGAGGATCGAGGCAAAGTTCCGATCAAAGAACACTTAGGCCCAGTGAATGAACCCCAAGCAACTTATCGAGCTGGGGGTCGTATACGCCCTCACAACATTTCAGAGCATTTTGATAAAGAGAAAACTCCTATAATAGACTGCCTCAGACTGCGTGTTGAAATTCAGGAGCCCATTGAGGTCCCGCGCTCACGAAAGCGTGGCTTCAAACGTGTGACTCTTGAGAACGCCAACAAGGCAATAACTCCTCAGAAGGAAACATGTTTGTCAGACGACGACGTTATACCTAAGAAGTCATGCCAACACATGATAGATTGCTCCGGTCATCACGCCGATGAGTTGTACTATCAGGCTGGGAGTACAAACAGATCTTAAAAGATAGATACCCAGGGACCGACTTTCATTACCCGTGCGCCAAACTTATCAGGGCAGTACTATCAGTGTGTAGCTACCCTAAGACCGCTCCACAGAGGGTCTCGATATTTGAGAGGATCTACACTGAAGTGTCCAAGCCCAAATCAAGGCGTTTTCACAAAAGAAGATCGGTCGTTCGAGACGACGAACTCCCGGAAGTTACCATCAATATGGTCAATAAGGAAAAGTCTCTGATTGTTTCAAGCGGTTCTAGTCCCGACTTTTATCCAGGAAGAGGAGTCAAATCGAGAGTAGCCTAACTAATGTCTCGACTCCAGATAGAAGTTGTTGGACCTAAACAATCCGCAGTCATAATTAACATGGCTGATAAGGGAAAGTCGACTCGACCTTCTAGTTCAGACCCCCTCATATCGCATCGTCTAACTCGGCTACGCGTAGCTACTACCAAACGTAGGGACTATTAGAGGATGAATAGAAGATTATCCTCAGATGATGAAGCATCATATGCTAACTCTGCAGTCGCTTCTGACAGTACGGTATCCAACCCAGGATAATCCCACGAGGCATTTATGATCAACACCAAGCAAATGAACAAGATTCTTGAAGATGCTTTGGCTAAGCAAAAGGAGAAATTCAAGTTCAAAATGGAAATGACTATGCTGCGGATGAAGGAAGAACATGACCGACGGATCCAACCTTTGTTAGGTCAAATCGGTGAATCTGATCGTCACAACAATGCCTACCGGACAGGTAGCGATTCAGACATGGACGAACACCTCAATGCTGATAACCCTCACATTGACCAAAATGTTGGAGGTAACCCCACTGAAGATAACAACGCTAGGGGTGGTCCCATCGAAGATGATAATACTAGGGATGGCCGCGTTGTTCCTCTCAGAAATCGTCCAAAGCATGATATTGACGAGAACGAAAAGATGAAAGACCTTGAGGGAAAATCAATGCCTTGATGTCCATTCAGGAGGTGAAGAAAACTGGCATTCCATGTCCTTATCCAAGAGAGTGGGAGTCAATCCCATATCCGATAAAGTTTAACCTGATCAACTTCACGTCATTCGACGGGAAGGGCTCCCCCACTCAACACTTAATTTATTTCAAGTCCCACTTGGGAGTGATCTCTGGCAACGAGCCTTTGATGGTCTGGTCATTCGTTGGCACCCTTCGCGTGCCTTCCTTCGATTGGTACCATCGTCTCAAGCCTAGAAGCATCAACAGTTGGGATGATATGGAAAGCTTATTCCTCGACAACTTCTTTTATGATGATACCAAGGTATCAATCAGGACGCTCATTGAGGAGAAATAGGAAGACAAAGAGACAGTCGACGACTTTGTCAAGTGTTTTCGGAATAAGGCGATGAATTGCCGAGATCCGGTCACAGAGGACTTCATCCTCCAAACCTGTCATAACAACCTGTTCATTGATATCTTAAAAGTTATGAGAATAGCACCGTCCAAGACATGGAGAGAGTTGAAGGTGTGCGCCGAGCAGGTCAAACGCTTCCTCATAAGGAAGAAAGCCGAGAGAAGCCAACCAACGACTAACCCTCCAAAATCAAACTTCGCCTCCTGTGAAAAAGGGAAGGCACCTGTACCAGCTGTTGATGTTAATCAGACGTCACAGCAGCAACCCCGGAGATAGCAAAAGACTTCCGATCCAAGACTCCAAAAAGAGTACTCCTTCAAGGACGAAGACGTTCCGGCCATTTTTGAATCCCTTCTTAAAAATAATAAGATCAAGCTCCAACCTATCACAAATCAGGAGGAAGCTAATAATACTTCGGATCCAAAGTACTGTACATACCACATGAGAATCCTTCATCCCACCAAGGCTTGCTTCGCTCTCAAAAATAACATCCAAGTCTTGGTTGAAGCTGACGTCATAACGCTAGAATAAGCCTAATGAGAACGCCTCACTCCGATAAGTATAAGAGTATAAACTGCTTCTCTCTATCCTCCGATAAGTATAAGAGGTTAAACTACTTATCTTATTCCTCCAATAGGCGCATGAGGTTAAATTGCTCCCTACATACTCCAATAGGTATATGAGTCTAAGATGTTTCTTACCTTTGATAGGAAGTTCCTGAAGAATTTTATACATAATATTCTTAAGGATAACCCGATCATGCAACTGAGTATAATGTTAGGCCCAGTTTTGCAAAAAAATAGGGGTGGATAATTCATGTAACGGGAAGTTCCTGAAAGAATGCTATATGATGTATTCTTAGGGATAACCCAGTCACTAAAAAAAAGTGATGGATAGGAAACTCTTATTTGGACTCTAAATGCTTCCAAGAGTGAAACGCATCCAATTACCGGGATCAATTTCACCAACTTCCAAGCACTCTTTTGCTGGGACGAGATTTGATCACCTCGTTGGATCAATCTTCCCTCATAAAAAACTCCCACTGGTGTTTCATGATTTATAATCTCCCACAACCAAAATCCCCTCTCGATTCCTTCCATGAATGAGAGGTCCACAAATTGAATGATCAAACCTTTAAATAGTTAGGGTCGTCTCAAATCCCCTACCTTGGTCAACCTTCCTACAGTTAGGACCACAACCAAAATCTCCCCTCGATTCCTTCCATGAACGAGAGGTCCACAAATTAAATGATCAAACCTTTAAACAGTTAGGATCGTCTTAAATCCCTCACCTTGGTCAAACATTCCTACAGTTAGGACCATAACCAAAATCTCCCCTCGATTCCTTCCATGAATAAGAGGTCCACAAATTGAACGATCAAACCTTTAAACAGTTAGGGTCGTCTTAAATTCCCTACCTTGGTCAAAGCTTCCTCTAGTTAGGGTCAAAACCGCAATCCACACTCGATAAATGAGAAACTCATCTTTAGTTTGGTAATCAAACCTTCCGACAGTTAGGATTATGCGAATCTTTTTGATTCTTGGAGTGAAGATCCCACTCTTAGTTTCACCCTCCCGGATTCTTGAGGTAGAGATCCCACTTTGAGTTTCCTGTGTAACTGGAGATAGAATATAAAATTTTTCTTTTTCAGTACCGGGTTCGTCTTTACCCCAAGAGAAGACACCGTTTTTTTTAACTCTCAAAATTTGTGCTTCATATGCATGGGGAATTTTATCCCGAATCCTAAGTAGGGATAAGCCAACGCCTAACACACGTTGCCGGTTTAGTTTTTTACCGAGTAAAAAAAACACTAGAATCCAAGTCTAGGGATTTTTACCCCGAATCCTAAGAAGGGATAAGTCAGTGCCTAATACGCGTTGCCGGGTAGTCTATTCTTATAAGAAAGACGAAGTCTACGTATTTAATATCGTAGTACTAAAAGAGTTAACTCTTTTAGCACAAAGTTACATGCAGAACAGACTTAAACAATCTGCATGCTAGCCCGACTCAAACGGTAGTCGGTAAAGGCTCATCACCCGTTGATGACTAAGGGTTTGCTAAAAATCCTATAAACACGATAGTCACTGACGCACCAGCTTCATCAGTTAGTCTCATGACTTAAACTCCCAAGAGTATACGAGTATAAACTGGTCCTCCCCGCTCCAACGCCTTAAGAGCATAAACTGTGTAGACGCCGATCAACGCGTTGCGACAAAAATCAATGCCGATCAACGCGTTGCGACGAAAGTCAATGCTGATCAATGTGTTCTGATGAAGGTCAACACCGGTCAAACGCGTTCCGATGAAGGTCAACGCCGATAAACGTGTTGCGATGGATGTCAATGCCGATCAACACATGGCCTTCGATCAACTCTAAAGTTTAGATATGAATTTCCGATGAAGATAGTCAGTTTAAAGTCAACTTAACAACACGAGCTAAAACCAACTCATCAGTTTCGATTTGAGACTTCGACAACGGCCAGACGATAAACGCTGCGCCAGAAAAGTTTTAGCTATTCATCAAAATATTGAATAGACTAAAAATCGAAGAAGTCAAGAATTAAAGCCAACTATAGGTCCTTTTACACCGTCTGAAGGCTGGACCTATCACGTCCAAAGTATTTCAGGCTCTTTTATAAAAGAAATAAGACTGAAACACTTTGGAGGCGGTATCTGTAGGCATCAAAAATTACCTATGAGTTTCCACACGGAGCTCGAAGTAGAGAGAAGACGATGAATGTTACTATCTGAGTCAAAGAAGTTTATCTAACGTCGACAAACGCATAAAGTGAGTCAAAGAATCGTATGAAGCAACGAAACAACAGAATAACGAAGATACGAGCCGGTTGGAAGTTACGCTTCACTCACAAAAGACGAAGCGCCCCTCATGTCTCATCCATTCCAAATGTGATTTAACCATGGGAGCTTATAGATCTCTTCGTCGGCTTTCCTACGCACTTTAAATTACGTAATTCCGAGTTCGGACAATTAAAATACAGCGAAAATAACCACCACGCGCTTGACTAGTGCCCGAGCCTTAGCAGGAGACACTACAAATGTCTCGGCCAAGGCCGAGACACTCAAGGTGTCTCGGTCATGGCCGAGACACTAGCTCCCAGCCTAAAAAACTGTTTCAAAGTTGTTTTCGCTAGTTAACCGCTGTGATATTATTCCAACTGATCTTAAGCTATCCTAGAACGTGGTAAAATGGATATAATTGAAGATGAAAGGGAATCGCCTGTTCTTATCCGAAAACAGAGCTCCCGAAGCCTATAAATAGAGCCGTAGGGCCTTCATATGCACGGACCCGAAATTAGAGAGCCTCAGCGAAGCCCTGCTGAATTGGAGAGTCAAGATCCACGAATTTCAGAGAGGAGGAAGAGATCTAGGCGAGTTCATCAGCATAAAGAGGAGGAGTTTGACAAATCCACAGCCCAGTTCTTCCCTTGAGATATCCGTTGTTGTGATCTTGAAAAGAATGATTATATCACTGTTGCCGAGATAATTGCTTCAGTTTCTTGTCTCCTTCGCGAGACAACGAAATCTACATCTAGATCTGATCGTTCGGTGGTCCACGGATAAACCCCAGCACATGCAAAGATTCCACGCAAACAGCGGGTGATAAACGTCCGTTGTGTTTGTTTTGACAAGAGTTGTAATTTTTCCTTTTCATTGTGTAAGAGTCTTATAAAAAAGCTATCCTTTTGTTTTCATTGTAACGACTAAAGTTGTAATGAAAATCTCAATGAAGAAACTAACTTTCGACTAAAACAAGTAGTACGAATTCTCTGCAATCTTGATTGTAGAAAAAGCCTGCAATTATCTTCATGGACTACTAATTATACTATTGGTTTATTTCAATGGGCCCCACAATAAAACATTTTCATATAATTGAAATACTTAATATTATTCATGGTGTCTATTAAGTGAGGAGATTTGATTGGTGAATTGTAGAGTTTCTCTACAACTAAGGATGTAGAGATCTCTGCCTAGGAGGGTTTAGTTTGTTGGAATTAGATGAAGCTTCCTCCAACAAAAAAAAACCTTTAATTTATAAATTTTCTCCGTTCTCATGATTCTCTTTAATCCCATCTAATTATTTTCTCTCTTATACTTATTAATGAGGTACAAAACGCTTCGTCATAGATCTTTAATTGGGTTATGGCTACTGTCTGAGTTATATTGTTTTTTTATCTTGATCGGATTTGGTGCAGCTTTTTAATATAACATACATTATTTTTTGAGAGTTTATTCTTTTTTAAAACTTGAAGTAGTTATGTAATTGTTTTTTAATTGTTTATTTAGCATTTATGTCTTACTTTGATGACATCATTATGTTATTTCGGAATTATGAATGTGATTGAGTGAATGTAACTATGAACGAGTTATAAATTTATGATTATTTATTTGATTATTTAAATTTGATACTTCGTAGTAAATTTATATCACTTGTATTAAATTTAAAAAAATTTATTAAAATATTTTTTACATCATGTTATTTTTCCTAATTATTATGAATATCTTTTATGTTTTTAAATTAAACAGGAAGAAAATATTTTATTCCATATATGTTTAAAAGTTTTCATGATTCTAATTATTGAAGTTATTATGAATAATTTGTATTTATAGAATATATAAATAATCGGTTTTTCTATAGAGTGCCCTTGGGCACTCTATAAGAGAGGAGAGAGAGAGAGAGAGATGAATGAGGAGGGGGGTCCCCTGATTTACATTGGGATCTTCTCCTCATTCATTTCTCTCTATCTCTCTCCTCTCTTATAGAGTGCCCAAGGGCACTCTATAGAAAAACCGATAAATAATTAAGAAACAAAATAATCTATGTTATGCGTCATATATATATTTTTTTTGCATTTTTTAACGAGATAGAGCATTATGTTATGCATTAGTTATTTTCAACATTGGTTAGCATTTCAATACTTAGCCCATTGATTACCAGGCCATTATCCTTGCAACGATAAATGTTGTTTGTGTGAATATTTGTTAAAGTTCTTATGAGGAAGAAGAAAAGAGATAATAGTATATTTATTGATTATTGAATACTCAGAACTATTTACCCATAAAAACTATTTAAAGGATATGATTAAGCAGTAGTTTTAATTTTCAAGAGACTATAAAATTTAGACTAAACAAACTATTATTGAAACTTAACTATCCTGTTTATCTAGAACAGAAATAAAAACTAAAGGCTCATTCTAATTCGATATCATTAATGACTTATTGCGCATTGCCATCAACAAACCTTTGGGTTTTCGACAATACATTCTCCCTTTTCATTCAACCTATAAATAGCTTCACAACGTAAGGCTAAGAGCAATTGCATATTTATAGATCTATGGTGAGAATTAGAATTAGTATTCACAATTCATTTTTAGAAGAGGAGAAAGAAGAGGATGAGAAGTTGGAAACAGGAGGAAGATTTCATAACAAAATGAAGCTCTCCATCTTCCTTTTTCTCATCCTCCTCCAATGCTCTCACCCTATAAAAGCCTCGATCGAAGAAATATGCAAGCAAGCAACCTCCAACAACATCGACAGCTACAAATTCTGCATAACCACTCTCAAATCTAAAACCAAAACAGCCAACCAAGAAGATATTTTCGCTATCGCCAGTGACCTAATGATGGATGCCTTTCATCGTAACCTTCGAATAATACAAGAATTGCGAGAGGAGAAAGGATTGTCGAAGAAGCAACAGAATGCATTGAGGTTATGCTTTGCGGCTTATGGGAATGGGATATCGAAGATGGAGCAAGTTTTCTTTCGGTATAAATTAGTGGGGGTTGATATTGCAAAGAATTGTGTGGGTGCAGGAATAGACCAGGTTGTTTTGTGTAATGAGGCTTTTGTTAAAGAAGGAATCAAATCATTGATGGTTGAGGAGAATGAGGAGGCCATAAATCTTGCACGACTTGCTTCTCAATTGATTCCACCAGCTAAGGCATGAGCAGATGATTGTTGAGAGTCAAGAAACAATGTAGCTATTACTTCTGCAAACAAATAGTTTAGTAGGGCACATGATGGTTATACTCTGTTGTGAATCTTTTTGGGTTATATTTTAATATTAAAGTAGCAATTTTCAAAAGTTGCATAGACAGTGTATTCCACCTTTTTGTTTTTATTCTTTTTGTTAAATTTATGACAGTATTTAGGGGATTTAGTGTTGCGCGCAGCGGAAATTTCGGCAGCACTTCGGCTGCACAACAAGAGAGATTAGATCAATAAGAATTCCTGTCTCACCAAGGAAACAAGAATCTGAAGCGGGTATCTCAACCAAGTGAGATCTCGGCTCTTCCTCTCATCAGTTCTAGGACTGACCTGTCGAGGGATCCTACAAGCTATTACAAATCACGACAAGAACACAACTTTTACGTGGTTCAGCAAATAGCCTACGTCCACGGGGCAAGGAGGGGGAGATCTACTATTAGAGGGAGAGATACAACTAGGGTTTACAATCTCACAATCTAAACCCTCTCAAACAAACTCTCAAATCCCTCTTACAAAATCTCTCTCAAAAGAAACAAAAAAGGACTGCACTTTCTCTCAATTGCACAAATCAGCCGCTACACCTCAAGATCCGGTCCTCTGCCTTCTCCCGATGCCTTGCATTGTAGCCGCAGGAGAGAAAAAACCGAAGCCTTGCTCACAGCCGCCCTCTTCTTTTGCTCTCACATGCCTCCAACTGCACAACTTCCTAGGGCAAAAGAAATTGGTATTTATATGAATGTAGGTAATCGGGTGGGCCGTCATTTGTCTTCGCTGCTCCTCATGCAAGTTTCCAGCACATGGAGCCCACTCCACATTCTGCTCCTCACACGTTTTTCCCAAAACTCGTGGACCCACTCTGCATTCACAATTCTTCACCTCGGTGAAGTTTCTTTCAAAACTGAGCCGACACCAACCAAACCAAAATGTCCCACTCATTTGATAACAAGTCGAGGACCCGAACGAGAGTCCAAACCGGCTGAATCAAACATGACTGCCTACGTATCCTCTTGTCCAAGGAATCAAGCCGAACGTAGTTCATCCAAATGGCCTCCAAAGGCCTCAACATTGAAGAATGTTCAGAAGCTCCAAACAATGACCAAACTTGATACCTGAAACAACTTTGGTCAACATATCTGCAGGGTTGTCCTTCGTGTGGATCTTCTCCAATATAACGTCTCCTTCATCCAAAACGTCATGAACAAAATAGAATCTGACATCGATGTGCTTCGTACGTGCATGATAAACCTGGTTCTTTGCCAAATAGATAGCTGACATGCTATCACAATATACCCGAAGGGTCTCCTGTGCAATCCCCAAGTTCTCCAATAATCCCTGCAACCACAAAGCCTCCTTCGCAGCTTCAGTCAACGCCATATACTCTGCCTCCGTAGTGGAGAGAGCCACTGTAGACTGAAGTGTGCATCTCCAACACACCGGTGCTCCTGCTAGTGTAAACACATATCCGCTAGTAGACCGGCATTTGTCCAGATCCCCCGCATAATCAGAATCCACGTAACCAATACAATCCTGCCCGTTCTTCTCATTCTTCTGAAATACCAAACCAACATCCACGGTACCTTTGATATACCGTAGAATCCACTTCACAGCCTCCCAATTACCCTTCCCGGGGTCGTGCATGTACCTAGATACCATACTCACGGCTTGTGACAAATCTAGCCTTGTACACACCATTGCATACATCAAGCTACCCACAGCATTGGCATATAGAACTTTGGACATGTATTCCCGGTCCTCAACTGAAACAGGTGACATCTTAGCTGATAGCTTAAAGTGGGGAGCTAATGGAGTACTCATTGCCTTGGCATTGCCATCATAACTGAATTTCTTCAGCATCTTCTGCAGGTAACTCCTCTGTGTCAACTTCAGCCTCCCCTTCACTCTGTCTCTCTCGATCTCCATACCCAATATCTTCTTTGCTTCTCCATGATCCTTCATCTCAAATTCTGATGACAGCTCCTTTTTTAACTTTCTAATAGCTGAAGTATTCCTGGAAGCTATGAGCATATCGTCAACATATAACAACAAATAGATATACTCACCATTCTGTAGCTTGTGCATGTAAACACACGGGTCATATGGGCTCCTCGTGTACCCTCGGCCAATCATAAAGCCGTCGAATCTCTTGTACCATTGTCGTGGTGATTGCTTCAATTCGTAAAGAGACTTCTTTAGCTTGCATACCAATTCTTCCTTTCCTGCAGCTTTGAATCCCATAGGTTGTGTCATGTAGATCTCCTCTTCTAAATCTCCATGTAGAAAGGCTGTTTTCATATCCATCTGGACCAAATCCAAATCCAGCTGTGCCACCAATGCCAATAAAATACGAATCGAAGAATGCTTCACAACAGGTGAAAATACCTCGTTGTAATCAACGCCCTCTAGCTGTGCATATCCCTTGGCAACCAATCTGGCTTTGAATCTAATTTCCCCAATAGAAGATCCCTCTTTCTTTGCATACACCCACTTGCATCCAATAGCCTTCTTACCTTTCGGTAGCTTTGCAAGTTCCCAAGTGTCGTTCTTATGAAGAGAATGCATCTCTTCCTCCATAGCTTCCCTCCACCTAATCGAATCAGAGCTTGACTCTGCTTCCTTGAATGTAGAAGGAACCAAATCATCAACGACTTCTGCTGATAAAGCATATGCAACCATGACATCGTTATATCTAGCTGGCCGACGAATGTTTCTTCTTGGTCTATTAGCTGCAATGGACTCCTGAACATGACCCTGTTCCTGAGTCCCAACATCCACTGTATCCTCTAAATGCCCGGCTATCATCCCATCTCCTTCCAGTGTCACCTCTGTAGGAGCCTCAATGGATACAATATTATCTGGAGTGGGTGGAGTCACATCATCCTCTACCTGCTACGATATCTCCTGAATCTGGTCTTCCTCCACCTGCTGAGGAACTTGAGGCTTCATCATGTACGCCTCGTCAAATGTGACATTCCTGCTAATAACTATCTTCTTGTTTTGTGAATCCCATAACTTGAAGCCTTTAACTCCATCTCTAAATCCCACAAAGACTGCTTTCTTCACCCTCGGATTTAATTTACCATCATTGACATGGTAATAAGCTGGACACCCAAATATCCGAAGTGACTCATAGTCACTAGCTATCGAACCAGACCAACGCTCCAACGGAGTCTTCCCCTGTATCGTAGTGTACGATAACCTATTCACGAGATGGCTCGCATAAACCAACGCTTCGGCCCAAAAGGATCTTGACAATCCACTCTGTGTCATCATACATCGCACCTTCTCCAGCAAGGTACGGTTCAACCTTTCAGCCACCCCGTTCTGTTGCGGTGTCTCACGTACTGTGAAGTGTCGTTTAATACCGTGATCCCGGCAAAACTGCAGAAACGGATCACTCTTATACTCTCCACCGTTATCTGAACATAGAGTCTTCACCTTTCTACCTGTCTGTAGTTCTACTTTCTTTTTCTACTTCACAAAAATATCCAGGACCTGATGTTTATGCTTCATCGGGTATACCCAATTCCTCCTGGAATAATCATCAATGAAAGTAACAAAATAGTTGGCCCCACCAAGTGATGTGTGCTTGGAAGGACCCCAAACGTCCGTGTGAATGTAGTCCAATATTCCTTGGGTATTGTGAATAGCGGTGCCGAATTTCACTCTTGTCTTCTTCCCAAGTATGCAATGTTCACACAGCTCCATCTTGCAGGTCTTTGCACCCTTCAATAGCCCCTGCTTCGCCAATACCTACAGGGACTTATCACCAGTGTGTCCCAATCTCATGTGCCATAAGTTGATAGTATCCTCCTCTGTGATAATCGAAGCTCCCAGACCTCCTGTTACTGTCTTGCTCTTCAAATAGTAAAGGTTGTTTTCCCTGACACCTCGCATCACCACCATGGACCCCTTTGTGACCTTCAGAGTCGCATTCTCCAAGATTACCTTATAGCCAGTTGCCTCCAAAGTTCCAAGTGAAATGATATTCTTCGTCAATTAAGGAACGAATCTCACTTCCTTCAGCTCCCGAGTCACTCCGTCACACATCCGGATCCGTACTGTACCAATACCACCAATAGGGCATACGTGATCATTACCCATGAGCACGACATCCCCTCTTTCCAACTCCTCAAAGCTGGAGAACCAATCCCTCCTAGGGCAAATATGGTATGTAGCACCATAATCCATCATCCACTCCGTAGAGTCAGCATAACAAACTGACGGTAATGCCGAGCATGAATAGCCTGAAGAATCCGTATCTGAATTGTCGTCACTAGCCTTGATAACATTCACTTCCGAAGCTTGTACAGCTTTCCCTTTATTCTTCCCAGCTTTATCTTTCAACTTTGGGCAGTCGTTCTTCCAATGTCCTTCTTCTTTGCAAAAGCGACATTGATTCCTACCAATATTTCTATGGCCACCTCTTGACTTCGATCTTGAGCGATCACCTGGACGACGGTTTGGACCACGGCCTCGAACTGCTAATGCATCTCCCGATGCCTTCTCGGAGGGTTCGCCATCACTCTTCCTCAACTCATAATTCACCAAAGCTGAGGTCACCTCCTTGTAGCTAACCGTAGTTCTTCCATTTATCATAGTGAGAACAAACGTTCCAAAATCATCCTCCGGCAACGAACACAATAGTAGCATCGCCTTGTCTTCATCCTCAACCATGATATCTACATTGGTCATATCCGAAATTAGCTTCGTGAAGTTGTTAACATGCTCCCGAACGGAAACTCCCCTCTTCATCTTGAATTGGTAAAACCTCTTCTTCAAGTGAAGCCGATTCTCAATGCTCTTCGTCAGATACTTCTCATTGAGTATTTCCCACATTCTCTTCGCCGACGTCTCGTTCATTACGTCATAAATAAGATCCGGCGTCAAGCATGACCGAATAACTCCACAAGCCCTACTATTCATTTTCTTCCAAACCTTATCCTCCATATCAGCGGGTTTCTCTTGTAACTCAAGAGTCTCCTCCAAATTTTGTGCATCCAAGGCGTCCATCACCTGACACCTCCACAAACCGAAATTGATCTTGCCGTCGAACTTCGGAACATCAATTTTTATATTATTGATGCTCAGACTCTGTATCGCCTTCGAAAGAGTCGATCCCGATGTGCTTGTTTCTCCCATGTTATCGATCTAATTCTTCAACTAGGAATTCTTCAGAGAATCCTTCGAACAAGCCCCAAATCCAACCCGGAGCTCTGATACCTCTTGTTGCGCGCAGCGGAAATTTCGGCAGCACTTCGGCTGCACAACAAGAGAGATTAGATCGATAAGAATTCCTGTCTCACCAAGGAAATAAGAATCTGAAGCGGATATCTCAACCAAGTGAGATCTCGGCTCTTCCTCTCATCAGTTCTAGGACTGACCTATAGAGGGATCCTACAAGCTATTACAAATCACGACAAGAACACAACTTTTACGTGGTTCGGCAAATAGCCTACGTCCACGGGGCAAGGAGGGGGAGATCTACTATTAGAGGGAGAGATACAACTAGGGTTTACAATCTCACAATCTAAACCCTCTCAAACAAACTCTCAAATCCCTCTTACAAAATCTCTCTCAAAAGAAACAAAAAAGGACTGCACTTTCTCTCAATTGCACAAATCAGCCGCTACACCTCAAGATCCGGTCCTCTGCCTTCTCCCGATGCCTTGCACTGTAGCCGCAGGAGAGAAAAAACCGAAGCCTTGCTCACAACCGCCCTCTTCTTTTGCTCTCACACGCCTCCAACTGCACAACTTCCTAGGGCAAAAGAAATTGGTATTTATATGAATGTAGGTAATCGGGTGGGCCGTCATTTGTCTTCGCTGCTCCTCATGCAAGTTTCCAGCACATGGACCCCACTCCACATTCTGCTCCTCACACGTTTTTCCCAAAACTCGTGGACCCACTCCGCATTCACATTTAGGACTTCTATATTGAAGATAGAAAGTGAAGAATTTATTTCTTCAACCACATTTACTTATTATTTAGTTCTCTAAATTATTTGAGTATAACTTATGAGAATGGATCAGATCATGTTTGAAATCATGCTTAAAATCAAATCAGAAAGTGAAATCAAACCATACCTTTAGAATCAATATGGCATCAAATCAAATCATGTTTAACACACATTTGAAAAGGATTTTGAAATAACACTATGTCATTTCAAGAACAGGGGCTCAACTTACGGGGACATATTAGGTATTAACTTATAACATCAACTCTTACGATATTTTCAGAATTTTGGTGTATCCTAAGGGATCTTTTAATACATTTTGTTTGATGGCTTTTGTTTAAAGAAAATGATAAAATAATGGGTGACGCAACATCGACTTATTCATATATTGCCATGGTAACTGGTAAGGACCAATGTGAGTAGATGTTAAAAGTGAAAGGACAAGAGGGATAAGGAGCGAAAATAAAAATCTAATTTCTCTCCTTTTTATTCACTTATTTTCCAAGAGAATTTATAATGTATGCATAAAATTCAGCATATTATTGTGAATCACGGGGGGGGGGGGGGGGGCCACGAAAAAAAATGGGATGCTTTTGTCCAGCGCGTGGGATGCTTTTGTCCACCGGGTTTCATTGCGCCCACATGAGAAGATTTGGAGAATTGAAAACCGCGTGAAGAGGTGAAGATTCAGTGGACAAAAGAAGGCCCACCCGAAGACACAACAGATGTTTATAAAAACCCTTTCCTAGGGTTTTGTGCTCTTGTATGCAAAGGGCGAGAGCAGGAAGAGCACAGGGAACAAAAGAGCGGCGGCTTGAGAAAATAACAGTGAGACTGCGGGAGAAGTTTTTAAGCGGTGGCTGCAAATTTGTGCAAAGGCAGAGACTTTGGCGGCTATTCACAGAAAAAGCAAAGTCCTTTTGCAACTATTCTTTGATTTGTGCATCCCTTTTTGAGAGAGATATTTGTGTGAGGGATCTGAGAGATTGTTTGAGGGTTTAGATTAAGTGATTGTAAATCCAGTTGTATCTCTCCCTCTAATAGTAGATCTCCCCCTCCTTGTCCCGTGGACGTAGGTAGTTTGCCGAACTACGTAAAATTGGTTTGTTTGTGTTTGTGGCCATTATAATAGTTTTTAGGATCCCTCGACAAGTTAGTCCTAGAACTGATGAGAGTAAGAGCTAATATCTCACTTTGTTGAGATATTCGCTTCAGATTCTTGTTTCCTTGGTGAGACAGAAATTCTTATTACGATCTTTCTCTTATTGTGCACCAGAAACTCTGCCGAAATTTTCGCTACGCACAAGTAGTATCAGAGCCCAGGTTCTAGATCTAGGGTTTGGTTGGAGGAGTAGATCAATTTGGAAGTTCGTCTAGGGCTTCGTTTGGTGATAAAGGTGGGATCTTTTGGTAAAGACTCTATCTTTTTAGTCTTGGATCTATTCTTTATTCGTTGGTGCGTTAAGAAAGATGTCGGGGAAAGAAGGTGCTTCGGGTGTCGAGGGTGATGCTTCTGGCGTGAAGACCATTCAGAGTTTGAATATTCACTCTATGAAGATAGATGTGGAGAAGTTTAATGGCACAAACAACTTTGGATTATGGAGATGCGAGGTTTTGGATGCGCTGAACGCCCAGAATTTGGAGGATACCTTGGAGTTAGATGGCAAGCCAGATAACATTGAAGAGAATGTTTGGAAGAAGATGAATCGAACGGCGTGTGGTGTGATTAGGTCTTGTTTGACTCAAGATCTAAAATATGATGTGATGAATGGGACTTCTGCAAAGAAGATTTGAGAGATTCTCGAAAGCAAGTATCTGACAAATAGTATTGAGAACCGCTTGCATTTGAAGAGAAGACTTTATCGTTTCCAGTTGAAGAAGGGAACCTCAATTAGTGATCACATGAACACCTACACAAAGCTTCTTGCGGATTTGGCGAATGTGGATGTCATAATTGAAGATGAGGACAAGGTGTTGCTATTGTTGAGTTCCTTACCCGATGAGGAATATGAGACCTTCGTCCTTACTCTGATTAATGGGAAGACATCTCTTTCGTATAGTGAGGTCACTGCTGCACTAGTGAATTATCAGCTTCGGAAGAATGATAAGGAGACTTCAACTGAGTCGGTAGCAGAGGAGTTGGCCGCAAGAGGAAATGGTCCAAACCGAAAGAATTGAAAGTCACAGTATAGAGTAGGACATCCTACAATTGGAAAAGATCAGTGTGCTTGGTGCAAGGAGACTGGTCATTGGAAGAAAGACTGTCCAAAGCTTGACGAATGGATGAAGAATAAGCAGAAGGGAAAAGAAAAGCAACCATCATCAGAAGCAAACATCGTATCGGATGGTAATATTTCAGACTCTTCTATTTATTCGCTTTCTATCAGTCCTATATGGAGATATTCGGAGGAATCCGAGTGGATGTTGGATAGTGGTGTGACCTATCATGTGTGTCCTAGAAGGGAATGGTTCTCCAGTTTTGAGAAACTGGATAGTGATGTGGTGTACATGGTTGATAACCGTGCATGGTAGATCCTTAGGATAGGAAGAATTCGCATCAAAATGTATGACGGGATTGTTAGGAAGTTATATGATGTGAGATATGTTTCTTCCTTGAGGAAGAACTTGATCTCGATTGGAGCTTTGGTTGGAGAGGGTCTGAATGTTCGAATTGAGGACATATTTCTCAAGATTGTGAAAGACTCTTAGATTGTGATGAAGGGCGTCAGGAGGAATAATATGTATTACTTGACTGGAGGTATAGTGGCAGGTGAAGAACTGGCGACTTCCATTGATTCGACTAGACTGCGACATTTGGGGCTTGACCATTCTAGTAATGATTCCTCGTATAGATTAAAAGAGGGTGCGAAGACCTATAGTTTGAAGTCCAGTGAACATGTTGATGTGAGCAAGAAGACCGAGGTGAAGTGTGGCACCTCTATTCACTGTGCTAAGGGTCGTTCTGGAGGAGTTCACATGGACGTTTGGGCGCCTTCCAATGGGGCATCATTAGAAGGTAATAGATGTTTGGTTTTCTTTGTTGGTGGCTGTTCTAGGCGTGTTTGGGTTGCAACCAAATCCCCATTGGAGAAAGTCCTAGTAGTCTCTAACAGATTGAAAAAGTGTGAGATAGACAGAAAGGTGAAGGTACTCCATTCTGGTTTTGGTAGGAGGTACAAGATGGACTTGTTTCTGTATTGGAGCCTAGCTCACGGCATTTCGGGACACTTTGTTGGAAAGAAAATCTTAGGGAAACTAGATAGGATGGTAAATTTGGAGAACCGTGCCTTGCTGGAGGAGGATCGGTGTTTGTTGTCAAGCAATGGTTTGCAGAAATGGTTCTGGACTGAGGCTTCGACATAATTGGGTTATCCTATTAAAAAGTTGTCAACTGCTGTGATTGGAGGTAAAACTCCATTGGAAGATACGTCTGGTAGTGTCACTTTGGTTAAGGCTTCGATTAGGGAGCTAATTGACTTTCAACAGGTGGAGAGTTTTGAACAGACCTTAGATGTATCGCAGCGGGTGGAGATTGATGCTATTCCACATTGGATGGAGATTTTCCCACATACTCCAGGTCATTCTACATTGGTTGGGATTCCAGCTGAGGTGACATAGCGTGAGAGTCATTTGGATTCGGATGCGGATGATGAGTTGGGTTTTGATTTGAGTACAGCTGATAGATGTAGTTTGGATATGGTCATTGGTTCACCTCAGGTGGAGGTGTTTGAGGCCATTGGAGGTGCTATAAGTCGCAGACTTGATCGTGATGTTGGAGAAGGGTTGCAAACTCTTGTATTAGATTGAGGTCTTTGGAGGCCATTTGGGTGAACTACGTAAGGCTTGATTCCTTGGGCAAGAGGATACGTAGGTAGTCTTTATAATGCAGCTGATTTGGTGAGTAGACACTGATGTTTGGGTGAGTGTTCGTACTCCCGTTTGAATCTCGACTTGTTGTGGATGGAGTCCCTTGTCGTGAATTGTTTCACTTCATACTGGACGCAACAAGTGAGACATTTGGTTTGTTTGGTGTCGGCTCAGTTTTAAAAAAACTTCACCGAGATGGAGAATTGTGAATCACGTGGGGGGGGGGGGGGCGACAACGAATACAAATGGGATGCTTTTTTCCAGCACGTAGGATGCTTTTGTCCAGCGGGTTTC
>BQKN01000830.1:336634-396208 GCA_022839385.1 Asparagus kiusianus
CACATGAGAAGATTTGGAGAATTGAAAACCGCGTGAAGAGGTGAAGAGTCAGTGGACAAAAGAAGGCCCACCCGAAGACACAACAGATGTTTATAAAAACCCTTTCCTAGGGTTTTGTGCTCTTGTATGCAAAGGGCGAGAGCAGGAAGAGCACAGGGAACAAAAGAGCGGCGGCTTGAGAAAATAACAGTGAGACTGCGGGAGAAGTTTTTAAGCGGTGGCTGCAAATTTGTGCAAAGGCAGAGACTTTGGCGGCTATTCACAGAAAAAGCAAAGTCCTTTTGCAACTATTCTTTGATTTGTGCATCCCTTTTTGAGAGAGATATTTGTGTGAGGGATCTGAGAGATTGTTTGAGGGTTTAGATTAAGTGATTGTAAATCCAGTTGTATCTCTCCCTCTAATAGTAGATCTCCCCCTCCTTGTCCCGTGGACGTAGGTAGTTTGCCGAACTACGTAAAATTGGTTTGTTTGTGTTTGTGGCCATTATAATAGTTTTTAGGATCCCTCGACAAGTTAGTCCTAGAACTGATGAGAGTAAGAGCTAATATCTCACTTTGTTGAGATATTCGCTTCAGATTCTTGTTTCCTTGGTGAGACAGAAATTCTTATTACGATCTTTCTCTTATTGTGCACCAGAAACTCTGCCGAAATTTTCGCTACGCACAAGTAGTATCAGAGCCCAGGTTCTAGATCTAGGGTTTGGTTGGAGGAGTAGATCAATTTGGAAGTTCGTCTAGGGCTTCGTTTGGTGATAAAGGTGGGATCTTTTGGTAAAGACTCTATCTTTTTAGTCTTGGATCTATTCTTTATTCGTTGGTGCGTTAAGAAAGATGTCGGGGAAAGAAGGTGCTTCGGGTGTCGAGGGTGATGCTTCTGGCGTGAAGACCATTCAGAGTTTGAATATTCACTCTATGAAGATAGATGTGGAGAAGTTTAATGGCACAAACAACTTTGGATTATGGAGATGCGAGGTTTTGGATGCGCTGAACGCCCAGAATTTGGAGGATACCTTGGAGTTAGATGGCAAGCCAGATAACATTGAAGAGAAGGTTTGGAAGAAGATGAATTGAATGGCGTGTGGTGTGATTAGGTCTTGTTTGACTCAAGATCTAAAATATGATGTGATGAATGGGACTTCTGCAAAGAAGATTTGAGAGATTCTCGAAAGCAAGTATCTGACAAATAGTATTGAGAACCGCTTGCATTTGAAGAGAAGACTTTATCGTTTCCAGTTGAAGAAGGGAACCTCAATTAGTGATCACATGAACACCTACACAAAGCTTCTTGCGGATTTGGCGAATGTGGATGTCATAATTGAAGATGAGGACAAGGTGTTGCTATTGTTGAGTTCCTTACCCGATGAGGAATATGAGACCTTCGTCCTTACTCTGATTAATGGGAAGACATCTCTTTCGTATAGTGAGGTCACTGCTGCACTAGTGAATTATCAGCTTCGGAAGAATGATAAGGAGACTTCAACTGAGTCGGTAGCAGAGGAGTTGGCCGCAAGAGGAAATGGTCCAAACCGAAAGAATTGAAAGTCACAGTATAGAGTAGGACATCCTACAATTGGAAAAGATCAGTGTGCTTGGTGCAAGGAGACTGGTCATTGGAAGAAAGACTGCCCAAAGCTTGACGAATGGATGAAGAATAAGCAGAAGGGAAAAGAAAAGCAACCATCATCAGAAGCAAACATCGTATCGGATGGTAATATTTCAGACTCTTCTATTTATTCGCTTTCTATCAGTCCTATATGGAGATATTCGGAGGAATCCGAGTGGATGTTGGATAGTGGTGTGACCTATCATGTGTGTCCTAGAAGGGAATGGTTCTCCAGTTTTGAGAAACTGGATAGTGATGTGGTGTACATGGTTGATAACCGTGCATGGTAGATCCTTAGGATAGGAAGAATTCGCATCAAAATGTATGACGGGATTGTTAGGAAGTTATATGATGTGAGATATGTTTCTTCCTTGAGGAAGAACTTGATCTCGATTGGAGCTTTGGTTGGAGAGGGTCTGAATGTTCGAATTGAGGACATATTTCTCAAGATTGTGAAAGACTCTTAGATTGTGATGAAGGGCGTCAGGAGGAATAATATGTATTACTTGACTGGAGGTATAGTGGCAGGTGAAGAACTGGCGACTTCCATTGATTCGACTAGACTGCGACATTTGGGGCTTGACCATTCTAGTAATGATTCCTCGTATAGATTAAAAGAGGGTGCGAAGACCTATAGTTTGAAGTCCAGTGAACATGTTGATGTGAGCAAGAAGACCGAGGTGAAGTGTGGCACCTCTATTCACTGTGCTAAGGGTCGTTCTGGAGGAGTTCACATGGACGTTTGGGCGCCTTCCAATGGGGCATCATTAGAAGGTAATAGATGTTTGGTTTTCTTTGTTGGTGGCTGTTCTAGGCGTGTTTGGGTTGCAACCAAATCCCCATTGGAGAAAGTCCTAGTAGTCTCTAACAGATTGAAAAAGTGTGAGATAGACAGAAAGGTGAAGGTACTCCATTCTGGTTTTGGTAGGAGGTACAAGATGGACTTGTTTCTGTATTGGAGCCTAGCTCACGGCATTTCGGGACACTTTGTTGGAAAGAAAATCTTAGGGAAACTAGATAGGATGGTAAATTTGGAGAACCGTGCCTTGCTGGAGGAGGATCGGTGTTTGTTGTCAAGCAATGGTTTGCAGAAATGGTTCTGGACTGAGGCTTCGACATAATTGGGTTATCCTATTAAAAAGTTGTCAACTGCTGTGATTGGAGGTAAAACTCCATTGGAAGATACGTCTGGTAGTGTCACTTTGGTTAAGGCTTCGATTAGGGAGCTAATTGACTTTCAACAGGTGGAGAGTTTTGAACAGACCTTAGATGTATCGCAGCGGGTGGAGATTGATGCTATTCCACATTGGATGGAGATTTTCCCACATACTCCAGGTCATTCTACATTGGTTGGGATTCCAGCTGAGGTGACATAGCGTGAGAGTCATTTGGATTCGGATGCGGATGATGAGTTGGGTTTTGATTTGAGTACAGCTGATAGATGTAGTTTGGATATGGTCATTGGTTCACCTCAGGTGGAGGTGTTTGAGGCCATTGGAGGTGCTATAAGTCGCAGACTTGATCGTGATGTTGGAGAAGGGTTGCAAACTCTTGTATTAGATTGAGGTCTTTGGAGGCCATTTGGGTGAACTACGTAAGGCTTGATTCCTTGGGCAAGAGGATACGTAGGTAGTCTTTATAATGCAGCTGATTTGGTGAGTAGACACTGATGTTTGGGTGAGTGTTCGTACTCCCGTTTGAATCTCGACTTGTTGTGGATGGAGTCCCTTGTCGTGAATTGTTTCACTTCATACTGGACGCAACAAGTGAGACATTTGGTTTGTTTGGTGTCGGCTCAGTTTTAAAAAAACTTCACCGAGATGGAGAATTGTGAATCACGTGGGGGGGGGGGGGCGACAACGAATACAAATGGGATGCTTTTTTCCAGCACGTAGGATGCTTTTGTCCAGCGGGTTTCGTTGCGCCCACATGAGAAGATTTGGAGAATTGAAAACCGCGTGAAGAGATGAAGATTCAGTGGACAAAAGAAGGCCCACCCGAAGACACAACAGATGTTTATAAAAAACCCTTTCCTAGGGTTTTGTGCTCTTATGTGCAAAGGGCGTGAGCAAGAGGAGCACAGGGAACAGAAGAGCGGAGGCTTGAGAAAATAACAGTGAGACTGCGGGAGAAGTTTTTAAGCGGTGGCTGCAAATTTGTGCAAAGGCAGAGACTTTGGCGGCTATTCACAGAAAAAGCAAAGTCCTTTTGCAACTGTTCTTTGATTTGTGCATCCCCTTTTGAGAGAGATATTTGTGTGAGGGATCTGAGAGATTGTTTGAGGGTTTAGATTGAGTGATTATAAACCTAGTTGTATCTCTCCTTCTAATAGTAGATCTCCACCCTCCTTGCCCCGTGGACGTAGGCAGTTTGCCGAACCACGTAAAATTGGTTTGTTTGTGTTTGTGGCCATTGTAATAGTTTTTAGGATCCCTCGACAAGTCAGTCCTAGAACTGATGAGAGGAAGAGTCGGTATCTCACTTTGTTAAGATATTCGCTTCAGATTCTTATTTCCTTGGTGAGACGGGAATTCTTATTGCGATCATTCTCTTATTGTGCACCAGAAACTCTGCCGAAATTTTCGCTGCGCACAACAATTATATCTTTATTTTCTTTGGTTAGAAAGTTTTAAGAATTTTTTTTGGAGAGACAAAGAGAGAAGTTTTATGGCCTTTTCGCCGGTTGCTTAAGAAAAACTAAAACAAACAACAAATCAATACGAAATGAATCACATACACACTTGTGATATCAATGCACACCCCATAATTACAAATTTAGTTGCATCAAGCTGAACACCCAACCGGCACAGTGCTAAACCTCCCTAAATCCTCACAATAATCATACACCAAATGCCTTTTCCTCACCCACTTCATCTGCCTCCTCTCATGCGCGTTTAACCCCGTCTTCCCCT
Organism: Asparagus kiusianus; assembly: GCA_022839385.1. NCBI lineage: Eukaryota > Viridiplantae > Streptophyta > Magnoliopsida > Asparagales > Asparagaceae > Asparagus > Asparagus kiusianus. The sequence continues at coordinate 341,150 of BQKN01000830.1, forward strand.
CCTCATCCCACCAAAACTCCTTCTCCTCACACTTCTCCTCCACCACATTACTGTAACTCCAGAGTTTTCTCCTCATAGTGAATTCTTCTATCCTTGCCCGTGGACGTAGGCAATCAAGTGCCGAACCACGTAAATCTGTGTATCCAATTTTATCTCTACTTTTGCTCTACTATTGTTGCGATCCTGCTCTATTGGGCCCCGGGTTTGTCCCAACAAGTGGTATCAGAGCCAACTTAGGGTACTTGTATATATCTACTTATCGTATGCTCTATGGCTGCCACCAAAGGTGGATCCTCCATATCAGAAAATAAGTTAGGTTATCATTTACCCTTTGAAGGTGACGGGCACTATTCACGAGTACGGTACTGTTCATAAATACGGTACTATTCACGGATATGATTACTGTTCATAAATATAGTTACTATTTACGTGAAATAGTAAGAAGTTACTGTTCGTGGTAGAAGCAATGACGACGAAGTTCAAGATCGAGAAATTCGACGGGAGTAATTTCTCTCTGTGGAAGTTGAAGATAAAGGCTATCTTGAGAAAAGATAATTGCCTGACGGCCATCGGTGCAAGGCCGGACGATATCACAGATGATAAGAAGTGGATCGAGATGGACAAAAATGCTATTGCAAATCTCCATCTGGCATTAGCAGACGGGGTGCTGTCAAGCATAGAGGAGAAGAAGACAGCAAAGGAGATCTGGGATACTCTAACAAAGCTATATGAGGCGAAATCCATGCATAACAAAATCTTCTTAAAAAGGAGACTTTACACTCTGAGGATGGCGGAATCTACATCGATGACCGACCACATCAACACCCTAAACACACTGTTCTCCCAACTCACAACGTTGGGGTATACAGTTGGTGCGAATGAACGTGCAGAACTTCTACTTCAGAGTCTATCTGACTCGTATGATCAACTCATCATCAACTTGACAAACAACGTCCTCACGGACTATCTAGTTTTCAACGATGTTGCAGCCGCTATTCTGGAGGAAGAAAATCGGCGTAAGAACAAGGAAGACAGGCAGTCAAGTTCGCAGCAAGCGGAGGCCTTGTCGGTGACGAGAGGAAGATCAACAGAACGTGGCTCCAGTGGGAGTCATACCCATGGTAGATCCAAATCAAGAAGTAAGAAGAATGTCAAATGCTACAACTGTGGCAAAAGAGGGCACGTCAAATCGGAGTGTTGGCACAATAAGAAGAGTGGAGAGAAAAAGTTTTCAGAGCCATCAACATCTCAAGGATGTGTTGTCAGCACATCAGACGATGGTGAAATTCTATTCAGTGGAGCAACCACTGTTGATGAAGGCAGAAAGAGGTTTGCTGATGTCTGGCTTTTGGATTCAGCAGCCTCTTGGCACATGACCTCTCGGAGAGAATGGTTTCACAAATATGAACCTATCTCAGGAGGATCTGTATTCATGGGGTATGATCATGCCTTAGAGATTTCTGGTATTAGCACTATCAATATTAAAATGTTTGATGGTACAATACGCACTATTCAAGATGTGCGACATGTGAAGGGCTTGAAGAAGAATCTATTGTCTTTGGAACAATTAGATGAGCTCGGGTGCAAGACTCATATAGAAAATGGAATCATGAAGATTGTTAGAGGGGCGCTTGTGGTGATAAAAGGAGAAAAGATAGCTGTAAATCTATACATGCTCAAGGGAGAAACCATGCAGAAAGCTGATTCATGTGTGGCATCAACCAGCCGTGGAGAAGAACAAACCATGATGTGGCATCGCAAACTAGGCCACATGTCAGAACGAGGCTTGAAGATTCTCTCCGATCAGAAGCTTCTTCCTAGACTTAATTCGGTAGCTCTTCCATTCTGCGAGCATTGTGTTACTAGTAAGCAGCATCGGCTAAAGTTCAACACATCGAGTTCTAGAAGCAAGGCTATTCTGGAACTGGTTCATTCTGATGTATGGCAAGCACCAGTTACATCCTTAGGAGGAGCAAAGTACTTTGTGTCATTTATTGATGATTACTCCAGGAGATGTTGGGTGTATCCTATCAAGAAGAAGGCGGATGTGTTCTCAGTCTTTAAAGCCTACAAAGCACGGGTCGAGCTTGAATCTGAGAAGAAGATCAAGTGCTTGAGGTCAGATAATGGAGGAGAATACACAGACGGTAAATTCCTAGCATTCTGCAAGCAAGAAGGCATCAAAAGACAATTCAGTACGGCTTATACTCCACAACAAAATAGAGTAGCAGAGCGGATGAACAGAACTCTGTTGGAAAGAACAAGAGCTATGTTGACGACTTCAAATCTGGAAAAAGTCTTTTGGGCGGAAGCAGTAAAAACCGCCTGTTATGTGGTGAATCGATCTCCATCAACTGCAATACAATTGAAGACGCCGATGGAGATGTGGACTGGCAAGCTAGCTGATTATTCCAACCTCCATATATTTGGATGTCCAGTGTACGTAATGTACAATGCCCAAGAAATTACAAAGCTGGATTCAAAATCCAGAAAATGCATATTCTTGGGGTATGCTGATGGAGTAAAGGGGTATCGCCTGTGGGATCCCACTGCCCGTAAGGTTATCATCAGCAGAGATATTATCTTTGTAGAGAACCAACTACAAAGTGAAGAGAAAGAAAGCAGTTCGAGGAAGGACTCAGAGACTGTAGCTGTTCAGGTAGAAGATAATCCGAATTCTTCTGAAGCAACACCGGAGCATGATGTATCGAGTCCGAGGCTCCAGAAGTTCGAAGGTCAACTCGTGAGAGAAGACCACCGACTTGGCACTCGGAGTATATTACGAAGAGTAATGTTGCATACTGTCTTCTAACAGAAGATGGAGAGCCATCAACTTTTCATGAAGCTATAAATGGTACAGATGCATCTTTGTAGATGACAGCAATGCAGGAAGAAATTGAAGCTCTCCATAAAAATAAGACTTGGGAACTTATGTCACTGCCACAAGGAAGAAAGACCATTGGAAACAAATGGGTCTACAAGATCAAGCGAAACAGCGATGATCAGGTGGAGCGATATCGTGCTAGATTAGTGGTAAAAGGATATGCTCAGAAAGAATGTATTAATTTTAATAAAATATTTTCTCCTGTAGTTCGACTAACAACAGTCCGAATAGTCCTGACTATGAGCGCTATATTTTACTTACATCTAGAGCAGCTAGATGTGAAAACATTATTTTTTCATGAAGATCTTGAAGAAGAAATTTGCATGCTCCAACCAGAAGGTTTTGAAGAAAAAAGAAAAGAGAACTTGGTTTGCAGATTGAATAAATCTCTGTACGGTCTAAAGGAGGCACCGAGGTGTTGGTACAAGAGATTTGATTCATTCATCATGAGCTTTGGATACAACAGACTTAATTCAGACCCTTGTGCATATTTCAAGAGGTTTGGTGAAAATAACTTTGTTATCTTATTGTTGTATGTTGACGACAAGTTGGTTGCAGGCCCCAACAAAGATCGTATCAAAGAATTAAAGGCTCAGTTGGCTAGGGAATTTAAAATGAAGTATTTAGGATCTGCAAACAAGATTCTAGGGATGCAAATTTACCGAGACAGAGTTAATAGGAAGATTTGGCTTTCTCAGAAGAACTATTTGAAGAAAATCTTGCGACGCTTTAACATGCAAGATTGTAAGTTAATTTCTACCCCACTTCCTGTTAATTTTAAGTTATCCTCCAGTATGAGTCCTAGCAGTGAAGAAGAGAGGATGGAGATGTCTCGAGTACCGTATGCATCAGCAGTGGGAAGCTTAATGTTCGTGATGATTTGTACACGACCAGACATTGCACAAGCAGTGGGAGTGGTTAGTCGATATATGGCGAATCCTGGTAAAGAGCATTGGAATGCTGTAAAGAGGGTTCTAAGATACATTCAAGGAACCTCAAATATTGCATTATGTTATGGGGGATCTGATTTTATTGTCAGTGGATATGTTGATTCTGATTATGCAGGTGATCGTGATAATAGCAAATCCACCACAGGCTATGTGTTTGTACTTGCTGGCGGAGCTGTAAGCTGGGTTTTAAAACTGCAGTCAGTTGTGGCTACTTCAACAATAGAAGCAGAGTATGTAGCAGCTACACAAGCCAGTAAAGAAGCGATGTGGTTGAAGATGGTGCTGGAGGAACTCGGCTATGAACAAAAGAAGATATCTTTATTTTGTGACAGTCAGAGTGCTTTGCATTTGGCAAGAAATCCAGCCTTTCATTCAAAGACCAAGCACATTCGAGTTCAGTATCACTTTGTTCGTGAGAAAGTGGAAGAAGGAACAGTGGATATGCAGAAAATTCACACCAAAGACAACCTAGCAGATTTTTTGACAAAAGCAATGAGTAAAGACAAATTCATTTGGTGTCGATCCTCTTGTGGTCTGTCAGAGACGTAAGCAACATGAAGATGGTAAAATAGAAAGAATGGTGTGAATATATGATTGATACTCAATCAAATCTTCAAGTGGGAGATTGTCAGGCGCCTATCAACTCCAAAACCACCGAAAGAAGCAGCAGCCTTTGTTGATATTTTGAAAGAAAACAAAAGAGCGGGCACCACTGCTACAGTAAAATATTAATATTTTACTGTGTATAGTGTTTTTCCAAAAACTATAAATAGGGCTCCAAATCCTTAAGGAAATCTCATCCCAGAAACAACTTCTTATATAGAAGAGTGAGAGAGAAAAAAATAGAGAGAGTTTCTCCAAGAAAGAGAGAGAGAGTTTGTAACTCCAGAGTTTTCTCCTCATTGTGAATTCTTCTATCCTTGCCCGTGAACGTAGGCAATCAAGTGCCGAACTACGTAAATCTGTGTGTCTAATTTTTATCTCTATTTTTGCTCTACTATTGTTGCGATCCTGCTCTATTGGGCCCCGGGTTTGTCCCAACAATTACACCCATCAACCCCAAACCCCCGAACCTCCGTGACGAATGGCGCGTGGCTCCAGTCCGTCTTCACCCACCCGCCTTGTGTCGCCCAGTCTTCCGCATTCCACACAGACGCGTATATTTTCATGGGCTGGCCGATTGGGTACGGGTTCGGGTCTCTTCGGGCGAGGATGCGGATGGGGATGTTGTCCACGAGGAAGCGGAGGTGGGTGCGGGTCCAGAGGAGGGCGTAGGTGTGGAAGGCAGCGGCGGGGTCGAACCAGAGGGTGTGGCGTTGCTCACGGTTGCCCGTGCCGCGCGTTGATGTAGATGTTTGTTTGGAGGAGGTACGGCTCGCCCGAGACGTTGCCGAGGAACTCGAAGTCGAGCTCGTTGCGGCTCGGGCCTTCAGATGACATCTGCAAGTATTTTTTTTTGTTTGTTACAAGTCCAAAGAGCTGTTGGCAGTTTCTCATGCTATTCCTAGGGTTCTAACCAGTGGCGTAGCCAGGAATATTTTTTGCCCTGGGTAAAAAATAAAGATGGTCGGCGGTGAGGAACTTGAAGCGACGGAGGAGGGAGAGGAGCTCGGTGAGGGAGAGGAGGGAGGCGCGGGAGAGGGAGGAGGGTTGGGGATTGTTGAGATGGAGGTCCTGGAAGAGGAGGGAGAGGAGGTTGGATCTGCGGGAGAGGAAGGTGAAGTGGCCGGAGAAGAAGGGAAGCGAGGGGAGGTGGGAGGGGGAGGTGAAGTGGGACAGTTTCTTGCCCTGGACAGCTGCCCAGGGCAAGACTGCCCTGGCTACGCCCCTGGTTCCAACAACACGAGTCATGTTGCAAATATATGTGTAACTGACAATTAACTACTTCTAATTAGCAAATGCATCCGAAATGTTTCAGATTCGAGTCACATCTTAATGACTATCCTAAGCACACGAGACTTCGAATTTAAGCTGGTAGCGTTAAACGACTTATTTTTAATTAAATTCATTACAATACTTATACTTTTCTAGTATATATGAAACTATATTATATATGTATCTAGGACATATCATGATCAAATCAATTCATCATGTTAAGTAATTGTAATAAGGTTAATTGCGAATAGACCCCACTTCCTATCACCCCAATTGCGGATAGACCTCGTGTATTTTACCAAATGTGATAGACCTTGTCAATGAACTTTCTCGACTCTTTTAAGAGTCAAGAGAATTAACAATTGTGGGTTTACCCTCACCAATGGAAGCACAATATGGGTCTATTCACAATTAGGCAATAGTATAAGAGGTCTATCCGCAATTAACCCTAATAATAATAACAATAATAATGAATATAACAATGTATTTGGTGAACTTACATAAAAGGCAGTGACCGTTCCGGCTGAATCACCTTCAACCAACTTTATATCCATGCTGACTTGGCCAAACAGGTACTTGTTCTTTGACCCAAACCCACATCCTACACAAAATTAAATCCATAATAAGTGTAAAATCTTCCTGCTGCCCATTTCTTTTGTTAAGGAGATAAATAATACCCGAAGTGGTGTCAAGTTGCAGCTTGAGAGGCTGGCCTTCGAGTGCTACAATATGATATGGTGCCCAGTAAGGTTCAAAGAGCTCGGTGAAGTTAGCAGAGCTCACAAAAGTAGTCAGCAGAGCAAATGAGAGCGAGCAAGCGAGAAGAAGATTGATCATTTCTTTCATCATCGAGCTTAATAATTGCTGAATACACTGCTGAGATTGGCTATAGAGGGGTTATGTACTTATAGACGGATGCATATGAAGGTTCCATTGGAGTATTGAAAGGAGAAAAGGGAAGGAATCCATTAATTGGCTGTCTTCCACAACGGGAAGCAGGCCTAAGCTATGGAATTAATTTAGCTTTTGATCGAAAGACTTAATTAATTAGTGTACTATTAAGAAGATGTTTTGGGAGAATTATGCAGCAGTTCCTGTTTTAATAACCCAAATGCTAATAAATGTAGTTAAGTGGATTCCAGCTTAGCTCTAGCGGTATCTACAATCTCATTATAAACAGTAGACTCTCAATTTGAGTCTATTAAAAAGCCAGCCGTAGAACTGATCAGCCTCTCAACCAAAAACTTTGGGGCGCAATGTCTTTTTAGTAAACTGGTAAGATGCTCAAAAATTTGCTAACTAGAGTTGTTGGGAGCGAGGGACGCCTACTTGACCGTTTGCGGAAGCTAAATCACCCAGAGAGAGAACAACCAACACAGGCAATAGCAGATACACAGATAAAATAATAAGTAAATAAGACGAGACAATAAATTTACGTGGTTCGGTAAACTTGCCTACGGTCACGGGAGCCGCACAAATAATTTATTATTTAATTAACCACAAGAAATTACAAAGCTTGAAACAGAGAGGATCTCAAACTTGAGATCTCTCAAAATATCGCGTGTGATTTTAATCTAATATCACCGCTCAATTTCTCTTCTCAAATCGTTGCTACAGACTTCTCAAAACTCTTGAGAAGAGATGCCGCCTCTACAAAAAAATCGTGAGATGAGAGCTGCTCAGAGGGAACTCGTGAATATGGTTTCCCTTTTATAGGGAAACCCTAGATCTCCTCTGGCTCCGCTGGCTCCAGCTGGCCTACAGCTAACCTCAACCAAAAGGCGACGAAACATGCGAACTCTGCACCTCGCCAGACGCAGACGAGCCTCCTCGTCCTACACGCGAGCTTCCACGCCACACCTTCGCCTGTCCAGCCCTCGCCTACAGGCGAGCTCATCCTCGCCTCCCAAGATTTAGGCGAGCATCCTCCTTTGGGTGATATCCGTTCTCAGGCTCCTGCTCGCCCTTGCCTCTTCACGCAGGTACGTTCTTCAATTCTCCACCTCGTCCATCATTTGATAAACCTTAAATTTTTGACGATCGCCAGAAAAACACCGCGAACACCAACCGGACCAAAGCCAGGCCAAACCAGCTGCACCATTGTACCATGACTGCCTACGTACCCTCTAACCTGGATCAAGCTAATCGTAGTTCTGCACACTGGCCTCTTGGGCAGATCAACACGGGCTAATATTAAGCAAGTCCAAGCAATGCTAAAACTTGTTACATGTCACCACCTTGGTCAATATGTCTGTTAGGTTCTCAGTTGTGTGCACCATCATGAGAGAAATATCATCTTCCTCTATGACATCCCGCACAAAATGATACATGGCGTCGATATTCTTGGTATGAGCGTGATGAACTTGATTCTTAGCCAAATGAATTGCACTCTGAATACTGCACCACAAGTTCACGCAATCCCGCTCAATCCCCAAATTATTTAGAAGACTGCACAACCATAATGCTTCCATCACTCCCTCTGCCATGGTCATGTACTCAGCCTTTGTAGTAGAAAGTGCCATTGTAGCCTGTAATATCGATCATCAACTAACTGAAGTACCATATATTCTGAATACATAACCAGTAGCAGATCGCTGTTTGTCTAGATCGCCCGCATAATCTGAATCCACAAACCCATCAATCTGACATGAATCTCCACCAAAAGACAAACCCGTATCAGCGGTACTCTTCAAGTACCTCAGGACCCATTTCACTGCTTCCCAATGTTCCTTTCCTGGATTCACCATGAACCTATTGATAGCACTGACTGCTTGTGAAATATCTGGACGTGTACATACCATTAAGTACATTAAACTGGTAACTGCACTAGCATAAGGTACATGCTCTATGTGTACCTTCTTTTCCGCTATAGTGGGGGATTGTTTATGTGAGAGCCTGAAATGTGGGATTAATGGAGTCACCACTGACTTAGCACTCTACATCCTAAATCTAGCGATAACCCTCTCAATGTAGCCTTTCTGACTCAAGAACAAGCACCGATTCGCCAGCTCTCTTCTAATCTCCATACACAATATCTTCTTAGTAGCGTTCATGTCCTTCATCTCGAACTCTTTACCAAGTTAAGATTTTAGCCTATCTATCTCTACCTTACTTCTCGAAGCAATAAGCATGTCATCCACATACAAAAGAAGATATATATAATGGCCTCCACAAAGCTTCCGAATATAGACACAACAGTCATAATCACTTCTGGAGAACCCATGCTTTAGCATGAAGGAGTCAAATCGTTTTTACCACTAGCGAGGAGATTGTTTCAATCTATAAAGTGATTTTCTCAAGTGACATACCTGATGCTCCTTATCCTTAACCTTGTAACCCTCAGGCTCATGTATATAGATTTTCTCATCCAAGTATCCGTGCAAGAAGGTTGCTTTGACATCGAGTTGTTCAAGCTTAAGATCATCATGAGCAACAATACTCAATAGCACCCGAATAGAAGTGTGTTTCACCATTGGAGAAAAGATCTTATTGTAATTCATACCCTCTCTTTGTGCAAACCGCTTAGCCACTAACCTAGCCTTGTACCTTGTACCGCTGAGTTCGGAAGGATCCTCCTTTCTCTTGTACACCCACTTACAACCAATAGCTTTTTTTCCTACGGGCAATAAGACCACCTCCCATGTTTGGTTCTTCCGAAGTGATTCCATCTCTTCCTCCATCGCAGTCAACTAACTCTCACTATCTCTGTCTCGAATAGCTTCTTTGAAGGTGACTGACTCATGATCCTTCACCGAGAGTGCGTACTCAACTAAATTTATCTGCCCATAGTGCTTCAAAGGCTGATCTGACCCCAACTTCTGAACCTGCTTGTATGCTCGCCTTGGCCTAGTGGAAGCCAAACTATCTTTGAGCTGCTGTTGTTGTAATACTTGTATATTTACTTACTGAACCTCCTTCTGTTCAAGCTCATCATCTTCATGATCCTCCTCTTGAACATGACTAGAATCTGGTTCGTCTTTAGGTTCTATTTCAATCACCTGGGACTTTGAAGTCCCAACAGTCCCAACACCACTGTTCTTGGATGCCCTGACAATCATGGTTTTCTCATCAAAGGTAACATCTCTGCTGATCATGAACTTAGAATCTTCTGTACACCAAAAGTGATAGCTTTTTACGCCCTTTGCATACCCTAAGAATATTGCCTTCTTGGTCCTCGCGTCAAGCTTTCCCTCGTTGACGTGATAGTAGGTGGTACATCCAAAAATCCCGAGCCTATCATAATCTGCAAGATCCCTTGACCTACCCGATAGGGTACATCATCATCTAATATCAAATATGGAGAACAGTTCACTATGCAACAAGCTGTAGCAACCACTTCTGCCCACCATTCTTTGCCCAAACTAGCATATGATCGCATACTCATTGCTTTCTCCTACAATGTTTGATTCAGTCTCTCTACAACTCTATTCTACTGTAGTGTAGATCTGACTGTCCAATGTCGAGCAATGCCCTCCTGATCACAGAACTCCTTGAAAGCACCATCTATATACTCTTTACCATTGTCAGATTTTAGTGTCTTTAATTTTTTCCCTATCATGTTCTCAACCATTACCTTCCACTTTTCTTGAATGTCTCGAATACTTCATTCTTATTCTTCAGATAATAAATCCAAGCATATCTTGAATAATCATCTATAAACGAGCCAAAATATCTAAAATCACCCTTGGAAGTTGTCTGAGTCGGACCCAAATATTTGTGTGCACATAATCTAGTATATCTCTACTCTTGTGCTTGCTTCTCAAAAACTGAACCCTGTGCGCCTTTCCATACACAAAATCCTCACAAAAGTCCATGCAAGGTTACTTCATATTCTTCAGCAAACCCTCCTTACCAAGTAGATCTAGACCCTTCTCTGAAATGTGTTCAAGCCGCCTATGCCATAAAGTATGCTTACATGGGTCTCCACCACTTTCTTCGGTTCTAACCGCTACATCTCTTGTCATTATCGTACCCGAGAGAGTATATAGGTTACCGTGACGAATGCCCTTCATCACTACTAGAGAGACTCAAACAACCTTCTTCACTCTGTTCTCTATAACAATCTTGTAGTCACCGGAGTCCAATACGCCAACTGAGATAAGATTTTTCCTCAAGTGGGAAACGTGCCTCACATCCGTCAGGGTTCTGACAACTCCATCATGCATCTTAATTTTTATATCACCTAGCCCCACCGTTTTACAAGCATGGTTGTTCCCCATCAATACAGTTTCACCATTAATACTTCTATAGGTAGTAAACCATTTCCTATTTGGGCACATATGGTAAGAGCAACCCGAATTAAGAATCCACTCCCTGGAGATATCCTCACCATCCGTGACAGCGTAGCATTCCTTTTCGCTCCCTTCCTCTGAAACGTAGCTCGCCTCTTCCTTGCTTTCTTTCCTCTTAGTTTTGTTGTTGTTCTTTTTCTCTCCTACTCTCTTATTAGGACAATCGACATTGAAATGCCCTAACTCATCGCATTTGAAACACGGTCGTCCCACAAGAGGTCTCGATTTCGATCTAGACTTTCCTCCCTTGCCTTTTCCTCGCTCGTTGCTCCCCCCTCTAGCAAACAGTCTCTGAGCTTGCTCCTTGTTACCACTAGTGTCATGTCACTAGTTGCAATTTTTCAAAGATCATCCGTCAGAAACGTCGTTCTAGTCTCATCCATCTTCAAATTGTCACCCACAAGCATCCGTGTTTGAACCAGATTTTCATAGGACTTTGGTAAAGAAAGAAGTAGCAGAAGTGCTTGATCCTCATCTTCTATTGTCACATCAATGTCCTTCAAATCCGATATGATCCTATCGAACTTGTTGATGTATTCCTGGATTTATAAGCCTTCCTCCATCTTGTAAGTATACAATTTGGATTTTAAATAGATCTGATTTGTTAGACTCTTAGTCATGAATGTACTCTCTAACTTTGACCACACGCCCGTAGTCGTTTCCTCTCCATCTACTAAGAAAGCAATGTCTCTCTCAAGGCATAGGATAATCGATGCACGTGCTTTGAGATCTAACTCTTCTCAGTCCTCATCTGACATATCTTTGTGCTTCTTTTCTTTTTCCGCCAACGCCTTGTGCAATTTCTGCGAAATCAGTGAATTTTTTATCTGCATCCTCCAATAGGAAAAATCATTCTTCCTATTAAATTTCGAAATCTCATACTTTCTAACTTTAACTGTTTTACTTGTAGACGTCATTCTCCGCTTGTACTAATAAATCCGTTTCTTTCAGGAAATTTTAACAAATACCTTATGTGCACTACACAATAACCAAGCACCATCTCAGATCAGAAATTCTACCACCACCAATCTAAATAAAGGGCTCTGACCAATTGTTGGGAGCGAGGGATGCCCACTTGACCGCTTGCAGAAGCTAAATCACCCAGAGAGAGAACAACCAACACAAGCAATAGCGGATACACAGATAAAACAATAAGTAAATGAGACGAGACAACAGATTTATGGATTTATGTGGTTCGACAAACTTGCCTACGTCCACGGGAGCTGCACAAATAATTTCTTATTTAACCACAAGAAATTACAAAGCTTGAAACATAGAGGATATCAAACTTGAGATCTCTCAAAATACCGTGTGTGATTTTAATCTAAAATCACCGCTCAATTTCTCTTCTCAAATCACTGTTACAGACTCCTCAAAACTCCTGAGAAGAGCCGCTGCCTCTACAGAAAACCCCTCTCTTTAAAATCGCGAGATAAGAGCTGCTCAGACGAAACTCGTGGATAGGATTTCCCTTTTATAGGGAAACCCTAGATCTCCTCTGGCTCCGCTGGCTCCAGCTGGCCTATAGCTGGCCTCCACCAAAAGGTGACGAAAAAGGCAAGCTCTGCACCTCGCCCGTCGCAGGAGAGCCTCCTCGCCCTACACGCGAGCTCTGCACCTCGCCCGACGCAGGCGAACCTCCACGCCCCACCTTCGCATGTCCAGCCCTCGCCTACAGGTGAGCTCGTCATCACCTCCCAAGATTCAGGCGAGCATCCTCCTTTGGGTGATGTCTGTTCTCAGGCGCCTACTCGCCCTCGCCTCTTCACACAGGTGTGTTCTTCAAGAGCAAATATATACGGAGTATACATGAAGAGAGAAGAAGAAAAATAGAATATTCGGAGGTAAAAGAAGGATTACAAGGCAGAACAGACTAGTATAGGCTTCTAAATCAAAGTATCACCTTGTTTTGTATGACGGCGTAAGTCATCTAGTCTGGTGCGAGGTCATGCTCTCACATCATAAAGAAGATGAATGTGCAATAAGATAACGAATAATGTATATCGCTGAATTTATTCCAAAATGCTCTCTCATCCCTTTGTTTTAAACATACGATTCCTCGTTGCAAGTTCACGGGCTAGATCTTTCAAAAGAAATAGAGGGAAAAGAAAACAAAGTTAGTGGACGGATTATCCTAGCCCCGCAGCTATAAAAGGTAAATATATAATAGTATTTTCTTTGTAAAACCAAGAGATCACGAGTACAAGTACAGTTTTCTCGCCACTTTTGCCCAAACCATTTCTTTTTGTGGTCCATTGAAATAGTGGATTCATTTTCATAAATCAAGAGGCTTTTAGAGTATTATACACATCTTGTTATTAATTACTGCACCCTGCACAATAATGTTGAGCGCAGCGGAAATTTCGGCAGCACTTCGGTAGCACAACAAGAGAGTCAGGTCGCAATAAGAATTCTTGTTTCTCAAAGGGAACAAGAATCTGAAGCCTAATATCCTATCAAAGTAGGATATTAGCTTTTCCTCTCGTCAGCTCTAGGACTGCGCGTCGAGGGAACCTAAAAAGCTATTACAAATCACACAAATAGCGATACAACCAATTTTTACGTGGTTCGGCAAATTGCCTACGTCCACGGGGCAAGGAGGGGAGAGATCTACTAATAGAGGGAGAGAATACAACTAGGGTTTACAATCACTCTCAATCTAAACCCTCACACAAAAACTCTCAAATCCCTCTCAAATATCTCTCTCAAAGGATACACAAAACCCTAAAAGGGACTAAACAAAATCTCCTCAACAAAGCTGCTGTTTTCTCCTTTTTTTTTCTTTTTCTCCGCAGCCTCAAATCTCTTGCTTGCAGGAACCAGCCGAAAAAAGAAAAAAAACACAGCCGAAAACAAACCAACCTCCTGCACAATCAAACTTCACGAAACCCTAGGCTATTTAAATAAGCTTAGGTTTATTCGGGTGGGCCTTGCATCAAAACGCGTCCGACTTCACACGGAAAAGAAGCAAAGGCATTAGGCTCACGTACGTGGGTGGCCCCCACATTCACACAATTCTCCACCTCGGTGAAGTTTTCCCAAAACTGAGCCGACACCAAAGCAACCAAATGTCCCACTTGTTGTGTCCAGTACGAAGTGAATCCAAAACAAGTTGAGAACCCGAACGAGAGTCCAAACAATCTCATCCCCATCAACTAATCCAAAACCGGTTGAATCAAACATGACTACCTACGTATCCTCTTGCCCAAGGAATCAAGCCGAACGTAGTTCACACAAATGGCCACCAACGGCCTCAACAATTACGAATGTGCAACAAGTTTCGACAATGATCAAAGTTGTTGCTCGGAACAACCTTAGTGAGCATATCTGCCGGATTATCCTTCGTGTGGACTTTCACGATTTCCACATCACCATCTTCAAGAACATCCCGAACGAAGTGATAACGAACATCAATGTGCTTCGTCCGCACATGAAAAACCTGATTCTTCGCCAAATAGATAGCACTCATGCTATCACAATGAATAGTGACGGACCTCTGCGATATACCAAGTTCCTCCAAAAGTCCTCGAAGCCAAATAGCCTCCTTCATAGCCTCCGTAACTGCCATATACTCTGCCTCCGTCGTAGACAAATTCACCGTCGACTGTAAGATGCATCTCCAACACACCGGCGCACGGGTCAAAGTGAACACATACCCCGTCGTAGACCGGCGCTTATCCAAATCCCCGGCATAATCCGAATCAACATAACCAATGCACAACTGCCCACCTGTAGTGTCCCGCTCATAAACTAAACCAACATTGAGCGTACCTCGAATATACCTCAAAATCCATTTCACAGCATCCCAATGACCCACTCCTGGATCGTGCATGTATCTAGAAACCATGCTCACCGCCTGTGACAAATCCGGCCTTGTACATACCATCGCGTACATCAAGCTCCCAACCGCGCTCGCATATGGAGTCTTCGACATCAACTCACGATCTTCAACTGACTTTGGTGAAAGACCAGCTGAAAGCTTCAAATGGGCTCCCAAAGGTACACCAACTGGCTTCGTATCCATACTAACATGGAATCGCTGTAGAACCTTCTTCAAATAAGCCACATGTGTCAAACAAATTCTGCCATTCTTCTTGTCTCTGCCGATCTCCATCCCTAGAATGCGCTTCGCCTCACCCAAGTCCTTCATCTCAAACTCATTTGAAAGCTGAACTTTTAACTCATCTATAGCCGACCTGGAAGTAGAGGCAACTAACATGTCATCGACATAGAGTAACAAATAAATGTACGCACCTCCTTTCAACTTGCGAAAATATACGCAAGGATCAAACTGGCTCCGAATGTACGAATGACCAATCATAAAACCATCGAATCACCTATACCACTGTCGAGGAGACTATTTCAAACCGTATAGCGATTTCTTCAATATGCAAACTAATTTTTCCTTCCCTACAGCTCGGAATCCCAATGGCTGAGTCATATATATTTCTTCATCAAGATCACCATGAAGAAATGCTGTCTTCACATCCAATTGATCTAACTCCAATCCATACTGTGCCACCAAAGCTAGTAGAATCCGAATCGAAGAGTGTTTAACCACCGGAGAGAAAACCTCATTATAGTCAATACCTTCCTCCTGTGCATAGCCCTTTGCAACCAACCTAGCTTTGAACCTCAATGGAGTGCCTTCAATGCCCTCCTTCTTCGTGTATACCCACTTGCAACCAATTGCCTTCCATCCCTTTGGAAGCTCAACGAGCTCCCATGTATCGTTCTTATGAAGAGATTCCATCTCCTCTCGCATAGCCACCTGCCGCGAATCAGCCTCCGAACTCTGCTCGGCCTCTCTGAATGTAGTAGGCACCATCTCATCGATACTCTCTACCGGAAGTGCATACGCAACTGTATCGGTATACCTTGCTGGCATCTGTATGTTTCTCCTCTGTCTCCGAACCGCAATAGAATCCTAAACCTGAGCCGTCGGTTCCTGATCCTGCACATTTGTACTCGTATCCTCCGTGTCACCGTCGTGCTCGCCTGTCGTCACCTCAGTCGGCACCTGCATGGATACTATACCATCTAGACAATGTGGAGCTGCATCGATCTCCACCACCTGCGATATCTCCTCTGTTGGGTCGCTCTCCACCTGATGAGAGCTGGGAAGCTTCAAGATAGAAGCCTCATCAAACGTGATGTCCCTACTCAGCACAATCTTCTTATCAACTGGATCCCAAAGCTTGTATCCCTTGACACCACGCTTGAATCCTACAAATATGGTCTTCCTAGCTCGAGGTTCCAATTTATCAATTCTAACATGATAATATGCAGGACACCCAAATACCTTGAGCTGGTCATAGTCATGTGCTGGCTTTCCCGACCACTTCTCCATAGGGGTTTTCCCCTCAATCGCAGATGAAGGTAGCCTATTAATGAGGTGGCTCGCATATGTAAGTGCCTCAGCCCAAAAGATCTTCTCCAAACCACTCTGCGACAATAAACATCGGATCTTCTCTAGTAAAGACCGATTCAATCTCTCTGCCACCCTATTTTTCTGCGGTTTATGACTAATCGTGAAGTGTCTCTCTATGCCCTCGTCTCGACATAGCTGCTGAAAGGGGTCAGAAGTATACTCACTACCGTTGTCGGATCGTAACATCTTGATCTTTCTCCCAGTCTGCAGTTCTAATCTCTTCTTCCACTCCACAAACAAATTTAGGACTTCACTCTTCTTCGTCATGGTGTACACCCAACATCGCCTAGAATAGTCATCAACAAACATGACGAACCAATGTCGACCACCAAGTGATGCAGTCTTGGTGGGACCCCAAACGTCTGTGTGCACGTAGTCCAGGATGCCCTTCATCTGATGAATGGCAGTCCCGAACTTTACCTTCGTCTTCTTGCCAAGAACACAATGCTCACAGAACTTAATCTTCCCACTCTTGGCTCCCTTCAATAGCCCCTACTTGCACAATACCTGCAGTGACTTTTCACCTGTGTGCCCCAATCTATAGTGCCAAAGTTTGCTCATGTCCGCTTCTGAAATAGCCGAAGCAACCTGGCTAATTTCGGTGCTTCCTTTCAGATAATACAAATTTCGATTGTGGACTCCCATTATCACCACCAATGATCTCTTAGTAACCTTCGCTACAGCGTTTTCGAAAGTCACCTTGAATCCCTTCGCCTCCAAAGCTCCAACCGAGATAAGATTTTTCTTTAATTGGGGAACAAATCTCACCTCTTTCAATTCACGAACTACTTCATCATGCATCCTAATCCGCACGGTACCTATCCTACAAACACCGCAGGATTGATCATTTCCCATGACAACAACGCCCCCGTTGACTTTCTCAAAAGATGCAAACCAGTCTCGCCTAGGCGTCACGTGAAAAGTAGCGCCGGAATCAAGCATCCAATCTGATGCATCCACATGGTTCACCTCTGGAGTAATCAATAGAGAAAAGCACGAATCATCAGAATCATCGCCTTTCGCAACGTTCACCTCTTTGGCCTTCGGGCCCTTTTTCTTGTCATTCTCTTTCTCCTTGAGCTTCGGGCAGTCTCTCTTCCAATATCCCTGCTCCTTGCAGAATGCACATTGGTTCTTTGCTAATTGGTGGCGGCCTCTTGATTTTGACCTCCCTCTATTACCACCTTTTGGATATGGGCTTCTACCTTTCATCGACAAGGCCTCGCCTGAAGTGCTAGCACGGGAAGTCTCCTTGTCCTTCCTCCTCAAATCATAATTGGTCAAAGCGTTAGTCACTTCACTATAGCTGATAGAAGATCTCCCGTTCAACAAAGTGAGCACGAAGGTATCATACTCCTCATCCGGTAAGGAGCCCAATAAGATAATAGCCTTGTACTCATCCGAAATCTTCTCATCAACATTTGCCAAGTCCGACAACAACTTAGTATAGTTGTTCACATGCGCCGCTAGTGAGGTGCCTCTGGACATCTGAAATCTGAAGAGTCTTCACAGCAAGTGCAACCTGTTCTCAACACTCTTTGTGAGATACTTATTGTTGAGAATTTCCCACATCTTCATTGCAGACGTCACCCCAATCATATCTTATTTCAGCTCCTGTTCCAAACAGGACCTGATCACCCCACACGCGTTCCTATTCATCTTATCCCATATCGCCTCATCATATTTAGGTGGCCTTTCGTGGACCATAATGGTCTCTTCCAAATTCTGAGCATTGAGCGCATCCTGTACGTCGCTCATCCACAAACCAAAGTTGATTTTTCCGTCATATTTCACCACACTAATTTTGGTGTTTTGAAAATCAACTTGAACCGTACTCGCCATTGACTTGCTGCTTTCACATTCTTCTCCCATTACGAACTAACTCCAAATTGTAGAGAAAGAACAAATTTGATAGAAATTAGGAACCACCCAACTGAACCCTAGATCAGATTCCAAATAGATCTCCTATCCACACGAGGAAAGCGAAATCTCCAACGACAACTCCTAATGCTATCTCCACCGAAGCCTAGAACTCCAAGAACCAAGCTTCACACAAGAATCTTCCTCCACCAAAAAACCTTAGATCTGAAATCTGGTCTCTGATACCACTTGTTGCGCGCAGCGGAAATTTCGACAGCACTTCGGTAGCACAACAAGAGAGTCAGGTCGCAATAAGAATTCTTGTTTCTCAAAGGGAACAAGAATCTGAAGCCTAATATCCTATCAAAGTAGGATATTAGCTCTTCCTCTCGTCAGCTCTAGGACTGCGCGTCGAGGGAACCTAAAAAGCTATTACAAATCACACAAATAGCGATACAACCAATTTTTACGTGGTTCGGTAAATTGTCTACGTCCACGGGGCAAGGAGGGGAGAGATCTACTAATAGAGGGAGCGAATACAACTAGGGTTTACAATCACTCTCAATCTAAACTCTCACACAAAAACTCTCAAATCCCTCACAAATATCTCTCTCAAAGGATACACAAAACCCTAAAAGGGACTACACCAAATCTCCTCAACAAAGCTGCTGTTTTCTCTTTTTTTTTTCTCCGCAGCCTCAAATCTCTTGCTTGCAGGAACCAGCCGAAAAAAGAAAAAAAACACAGCCGAAAACAAACCAACCTCCTGCACAATCAAACTTCACGAAACCCTAGGCTATTTAAATAAGCTTAGGTTTATTCGGGTGGGCCTTGCATCAAAACGCGTCCGACTTCACGCGGAAAAGAAGCAAAGGCATCAGGCTCACGTACGTGGGTGGCCCCCACATTCACACAAATAATACAAAGAAGTGCTTGATTGCTTGTCATCTTTCTATTTGTTTTTAGTTTGTGCGCAGCTTTAAGCAGAAAGTGTGGCGCTTTTGATCTCAGTTATGGTTTCTTTTTCTTAATAACGAGGGAAAGCTGGCTTCTAATCAAGTGGAGGTACGTGGTTAAGCATCAAATCATAGATGGAACAACGTAAGAATCTAGCTTTTAATCAATAACTACTGCGTAAATAATAGCATACATAAAATACTGAATTATGAGAGTAAATCACAACAAATGTTGTCAAAGCATTATATGCTGTCTAAAAATTACCGCATATAGCTAATTCCCATTAAACATCAATGATGGAAGTTACAATCTGATAACCTCTGCATAGGCTACTCGACAATAAAGGTTACAGTCAAATGACTTTCATATCAACAAATGAATGCTACAATTAGAAAATTTTCACGTAGATCGAGAAAGTTACAATTCGACGACCTTTACGACAATCGATGGAAACTCTGATTCAGCAACCTTTACAATCAACATCAGGAGTTACAATCTGACGACTCTCATATTTTCAAGGAGCCAAGATGAATGTTACAAGATGACAATCTTTGCAACGTTCGAGTAAAAGATACTATAAATTGACGGTCTCTGCAAATCAAAACGCAAGTGGCATCGTTCCAGAGTCAAAGCAATGCAAATGCAACTCAAACCTGGCCGCAAACGCAACTCACTTTCAGCTCCAAACGCTGTAAACGCAGCTCAGATCCAGCTGTCAACGCAGCTCATGTTCGGCCGCAAACGCGGCCTCCAAACGCTGCAGACGCAGCTCAGATTCAGCTGCCAACACAGCTTCCAAGTGCTACCAAATGCAGCTTCCAAGTGCTGCAAACGCAACTTCTAGACGTTGCGTCCGAGCTTCCAAACGCTGCATTCGAGCTTCCAAATACTGCGTTTGAACACAGAGTTCATGCCAGAACGCAATTCTTGTGTTTGACTCGCTCAAACATGAGCTGAACGGTTTCAAAACCGTTTTCCACGATCTGAGGGGATCATAACTCCACTCAAGAGTGATTTAAGGGGCGATTACATCCTATAAGCCCCATAAATGAGCGATTTTATGGGCAGTTATACCCCCTAATCGCCTATAAATAGCTAAAAGATCAGCTTAGTTCAGATATTTAGATCGAGCATTTTTGGATCTAGAGATCAGCAAAGGGCTTCTTCAATCATCTGATCTGGAAGCATTCTTCGGCAACAGATCTACTTAGAGTCTTGGCACTTGGCTTATTAACCGAACTTCGGTTCAAATCAACTCTGTTACAGAGTTTAAACTCGTACGGAGTTCTTAAACTCGTTAAGAGTTATTTTTAATCTTGCCACGCAAGTTTTGTCAACTTTAATCCAGTGAGGTGAAACGTCGGATCGTCAACGAGAAGCAAATTCGACACTAACGTCGAGGGAGACATCTCATCGTTATCATGAAGAACCCAGTTTTAAACAAAGGGAATGATCTCCGCCGATCTTCTTCTCTTTGTAAATCGGGATTCCGATTGAGAATATTTATAATTTTATTCTCCAAGCCTGTTAGAGAGAGATTACTTTGAGAGAATTGTGTTCATTCTTTGTCTAAACAAGTTAAAGAGATAATACAATAAATCATATTCTCAATTGTCTTTTTACAAATTCCCCACAAACATGGACTTTGATTTAGAGCAACATACCTCCTGGAAATAATTTGAAAACGAGAAAGAATACAAAGAAAGGTGAAAAATCCTGTTTGAATCAATGAACTCCTACATCTGTCTTGGCTCCTCTCGAAAAGCCCTAGATCAGCCACAATGGGTAGGAAAGCCTAATTCTAGGATTATAATATCAAGTTGCAGGCCTTAGTAGGGTTGACCAAATCAACCAAATACCCATATGTGAAATAAGAATACAATGGGTTGGTTTATTTTCAGATGGACCCATTACTGACCCATTAAGAAATGTGATTTCAAGTTGTTCAAAAAATTATTAAAAAATATATTTTTTTGATCCTGAAATTCGTACGAACAATATTTCTGAGGTTGTATTGCTAATTCAATCAAAACCATGTTCGGAAAAAATAGAATTCAAGGAAAATACCCTATAAATAAGAAAGGCTAAATGATCAAATTGGTGACTGTACTAGAACTTCGTTCTCAAATTGGTCCTTTCGCTTTACATTTTATCAACTTATCCTCTGCGCCTATCAATTTAGTCATATTTCAACTCTCCATTAAAAGTTTCGTTAGATAAAATTTGAAAAGATAATTCTATTTCACACCCCCTCCCCCTCAGTTTATGATTATGATTCCTAATTTTATTTTAATTCCTCGAGAATAATCGTTACAAGGGGGAAAAAGCTTTCACTAAATTCATATAGTAGATGCTTCTCTTTATTTATGAAGTTTGCTTTGGGACTACTTTACAATTCCAATCCAAGTTGATAGGTGTAGATTTCTGTGGAGTTAGGATGTGGTGCAGCATAGGAATTGCAATTTAAGCATGAGTAAGAATCAAATAATTAAATCATTTAATAGTTACGTTAAAAGAAAATATAAAATCATTCCAGTAACAAACAAAGTGAATTGGTTTTTGAAGTCTAGTCTGGGATACTTCGAATTACCCTAAGCATAATTTTATCTTGTGGTTAGCTTGTTCTAAACAGGCTGCTAACTAGAGATAGACTACTTAGGAGAGGTATTACTCAGTTAGGGCAATGTTGTTTATGTTATGGTTCTGCTCAGGAATCTCGTAATCCCTCTTCTTTGATTGTTACTTCTCAAATGGTGTGTGGAATAATATCATGGATTGGCTCTAATTTAGATGGAGGGCTTGTGATTGGGATATATTAATGGAATGGTATACCCAAAGATTAAAAGGGAAAGGCTTCAAACAAAGATTGAAAAGGATGACGCTTGAAGAATTGGCAAACAGCTGAAGAAAACAACCCAGAAATTTAGCCAGGCAGAATGGCGGTCGATCACGAGTCAGCGACGGTCGACCGTGTGTTAGACCCTAGAGGAGGGGGGGGGGGGTGATTAGGGGCTTATGCTAATCTAATCCGATTAAATTCTAATTAAAAATAATTAACTAATATATTCTTGCAAGATAGATATACAAAGGGTTATGTGCAAGAATATGCAATATACACAAGGTGATATATCCTATATGATAGAAATATATGCAAGGATATATAAACTAACACAAGATGATATATCCTACCAAAGAGATATACAATATGTTATATGTAAGGATATGTCAACTAACACAAGGGTAAACAATATAAGCTAGATAGAGGGAAAAACAACAATGAGCAATTGACAAAGGCAATATGGATAATAAGCACGAATGTAAAAGTACGCCAATGCAATCACAAACAAAACGATATGTTTACGAGGTTCGGTCCCCACGACCTACGTCCCCGCTCCTCACATCGAGGAGATCTCCACTATCACAACCGGGTTTTCTACGTTCACCCGAATAACGTTTACACCTCACAATACAATCACTATGCAATCACACCTCACACACTAAGTGTTGGTCTTAGCCCGTGTCCTCCTCCTCAAGTGCTCGGTTACAACCTCTCCCTAGGCACGTCAACCGACGCCACTCCTCTTAGATTCGACCCCGTCTCTCACCACACACTTCTCTCGGTGTACAAGTGTATTACAAGTGAATCCTCACAATTAAGCACAATATAAATCAATTTGATTGTTCTCTAAACAAGGTGAGAACTCAATTAAGCACAACTCTTAGTCACAAACCCACAACCCCAAATTATACTATGAATGTAAATACACTAAGCTCAATAGGTTGTGTGTGAACAAAGAGTATCAATAAAACGATTAAACTAAACTCAATATAAATCTAGCTTTTGAAAATTATAATCAAAATAATAAATTGCTAGATGAGTTTAGAAATACTTCTCTAAAGATGACAAGAGAGTAGGAGAAGAGTGAATGCTCAAACACCAAAGGATGATCTCCACTTGCTCTTGTGAAATTGAAATTGAAATTCACAAACTCAAACACACTCAAATGCTTAAAAGCTCATAAACACACTTTAAACAAAATTAAACCCTTGATTAAAACTTTCTTAAACTTGTTTTTAAAACTCTCTTCATTTTTATTTAAAAAGACATCAGCAATGGGGTATATATACCCACTAGAAATCTCAGCCAAAACCCAAGTAAAAGACAGAAATAGCTCAGAAAAATGGCTCAGCAAAATAACCGTTGGAAAGCCAACGGTCACATTATCGGTCGACCGGAAATTTTATCGGTCGATCGCTATACAGGTCGAAAACGAGAAAAACGAGCTGGAACTTCTTCGGTCGACCGACGAAATTCTCGGTCGACCGATGGGAGCTCTCGGTCGACCGTACCGGTCGACCGACAGACTCTCTGTCGCCCAGTGAACACATGAATTCAGGATCGGTCGACCGGTGCGGTCGACCGAACTCTGATACACTTAAAACAAGTTTTTTTAAAGTTATTTTTGAGACTTTTGAAGATGTGTTAAAAATAACAAATGAAGTCCAAAAATAATGAAACTTTGGGAAAAGTATTTAAACATGAAAACAAACATGTTACAAAAGGAATTTTTCAAATTGCATTTCCCATTTGTGAAAAATCATCATTTTGCAAAATGGTTCAAAACACGAAAATGTAAACATGTGAAATTTGATATTTTGGTTAAACCATGTTTTAAAATTTTGTACAATGATTATATAGACTTAATAAAATATGTATAAACTGATATTGAAGTCTACAAACTAAGAATACAATATTTTCACAAAATTGCATATTCTATGCAATGTTTTCAAAAATACAAGAATAAATATGAAATATGTGATTTCATATTTATAAACATGAAAACTCAAAACTATGTATGTATATATATATAAAACTATATATATGCATAGAAACCAAAACTTGTGTATATATATATAACTATATATATACGAAGAAACCAATAAAATGTGTGTGTATATTATACTGAGCTTAACGTACTTAACACACATAATATAAATCCTAAACTAAAGTTACCCAAGCTTGATCTTGATCTTCATTGAGCTCAACTTGGTACACGATGCGGATGAAGCTAAACTTGGATCTTGAACTTGAATTGTACGATGCTTCACTCCACAATTCCACCAACCTCCATTGGATATGTTCGTTGAAGCGCTATTCCATCCATCCTCCAACAACGTTGTTTGCCTAGAATAAATACGAAAACACAAACACTAGACAAACAACATTAGAAGTAAATTGTTTGTTAAACATCATCAAAACAAGAAGGCCAACACCGCGAACGTGCACAAGGGTCAGGAAGAGCTGGGAGCTAAAGACGGTCGACCGTCATGGTCGACCACGTGGACACTGTAGGATTTTTGGGCTCTGTCGTTTGGTTCAGTCGACCATCGCGGTCGACTGTGAGTTTCCTGTACCTGATTTGTTTTCTGTCGAGAGTGTTCGGTCGACCGTCGCGGTCGACCGCGATACCTGCGTGGTCGACTGCCGCGGTCGACCGTAGGCTTTTTGGGCTGGGCTTTGGGTTTTCAACCCGGTTTGTTTTGGAGCTGATATATAACTCTAATCCTGATTAGTTAGGGTTAGGCAAGGATAATTTTGAGCAGTCTTTTGGAAAGAATTGCTACATCCAATTGTGGGAGATTTGTGAGAGATCTAGAGCTTTGTTTTAGGGTTTGATCGGTGAGATTTGTAACTCTATTTGTATTCTCTTGATTTCTAATAGTAAGAACTCTCTCCTCCTTGCCCCGTGGACTTAGGAAACTTGTCGAACCACGTAAATAGTTTTTTCTTACTGTGATTGTGATTTTCTTAGTGGTTTTGATTTATCTCGAGTTATTGTTCGTGTCTCTTCAATAATTTCCGCCGCGCACAACAATTAGTATCAGAGCTTTAGGCTTGTTTGAAGGATTTGGTGAAGATTCCTATCTGAAGAGTTAGATCGACAATATGGGAGAAGCAAGCACATCAGATTCGTCTCTTACGAAGGAGATACAGAGTCTAAGCATCAATAACACGAAGATTGATATTCCAAAGTTCGATGACAATATCAATTTCGGATTGTGGAGGTGTCAGGTGATGAACGCCTTGGATGCACAGAATTTAGAGGAGACTTTTAAGTTAAAAGAGAAACCCGTTGATATGGAGGATAAGGTTTGGAGGAAGATGAACAGTAGAGCTTGTGGTGTTATTAGGTCAAGCTTGACGCCGGATCTTATTTATGATATTATGAATGAGCATCGACGAAGAAGATGTGGGAAACACTCAATAAGAAGTATCTTACGAAGAGCATTAAGAATCGGCTTTACTTAAAGAAGATGTTTTACCAGTTCAAGATAAAAAGGAGAGTTTCCATCAGGTAGCATGTCAACAATTTCACGAAGCTACTTTCAGATATGGCCAATGTGGACATCATAGTTGAGGATGAAGACAAGGCGATGTTACTGTTAGACCCTAGAGGGGGGTGATTAGGGTCTTATGCTAATCTAATCCGATTATATGCCAATTAAAATTAATTAATAAGTTATCCTAGCAAGTATGAAATATAATAACTATATAAGCTAGGATAAGCAATATGCACAAAGTGATATATCCTATATGATGAGATATATATGCAAGGATATATAAACTAACACAAGAAGATATATCCTACCAAAGAGATATACAATATGGTATATGCAAGGATATGTAAACAAGGATATGTAAACTAAGGGTGATATAAACATAAACAAGATAAACTAGTAGTGGACAATGTGAACAATAGATAATGGCGACAAGAATGATATGAACAATAAGCACAAGTGAGACGCCAAGACAATCACAAATACACAAAGATGATCACGGAGTTCGGACCTTCCGTCCTACGTCTCCGCTCCCCACTCCCGGGGAGAATTCACTATCACAACCGGGTTTTCTACGCTCACCCGAATAACGTTTACACCTCACAATTTCTCTCACGGAGTTCGGTCCCCACGACCTACGTCTCCGCTCCTCACCTCGAGGAGATCTCCACAAACTCTCACAATGTGGCTACACTCCACCCTCACAATACGGTTTTCTAGTTCACCGAAAACTTCACAACACTTACAATGTAACAAATATAAATTTGTTCTCTACAATAGATGAGAACACAATGAAAGCACAACTCAAAGTTACAATCTCTCACCACCCAACTATACTATGTATGTAAATACTAAAAGCTCAAAGTGGGTGTGGGTAACAATGAGATTCAATAAATCAAAACTAAACTCAATATAATCCTAACTTAATAATAATGATAATCAAATATATAAAAAGAACTAGAATTAGAGTTTAGAAAACTTCTCAATGGATAACAAGATGGAGAGATGGAGATTGGAGCCCAAACAAGAATATGATCTCCTCCACTTGTATAAAACTTCTTCACAAACTAAACAAACACTAAAACTTGTTTAAAACTTTCTTAACATTTCTTTGATAATAAAAAACTAAGGTATAAGGGGGTATTTATAGCCTCCCAATACCTCAAACAAAAGCCCAAACCAAAAGACCAAAAACCCCTCCAACGGATACAAAAAAATAACCGTTATGGGCATTCTGGGAGCTGGACGGTCGACCGACCTTTTTTCCGGTCGACCACTCGCACTGTTCAAACCTGGAAAAGTTCCAGAGACATTTCCGGTCGACCGGAGTTACTGTAGCAGTGCGCAACTGTTTTGTAAAATCAATTTAAAATAGTAAATGAACTCCAAAAATTATAAAATTTTGTGGGAATGTTCTAGACATGTAGAATAACATTTTAGAGAAAGAATTTCTGAAAAATATTTTTCCAGTTGAGAGAAATAAATATTTGAACACAAATTTACAGTTTCCGAAAAACTGTTAACATATACGATTTTGTAAAATCAATTGGCACAGTAAATCAACTCCAAAAATAATAAAAACTGTAGGAAAGTTTCTAAACATGTAGATAAACATGTCAGAGAAAGAATTTTTCAAATATCACTTCCCATTTGTGAAAACTCATCAGTTTTGTAAAACATGCACGAACATGTGCATGAACGAAAACGTGAATTTGTAAATTCCTTTAAACATAACAAATCAATTCCAAACTTGATGAAACTTTGAGAAATGTTTGCAAATGATATTTTGAACATGTTACAAAAAGAATTTTCCAATTTACATTTCCCAATTGTAAAATCTCATTATTTTGCAAAAGTGTTCAAAACATGAAAAAGTGATATACATGAAGTTTGATGTTTTGACATAAACAATGTTTTGAAACTTTGCACAATGATTACATAGACTTGATAAAATATGTATATGATGATTGTTAAGTCTAAAAACTGAGAATACAATATTTGAGCTTAGAAACCAAATACGTGTATGTATATATAAACATCAAAATCTAAAACACTTGTATGTATATATATAACTATATATATGCATAGAAACCAAATATGTGTGTGCATATGATATTGAGCTTAGAGTATCTAACACACATAATATAAAACCTAAACTAAATATACCAAAGCTTGATCTTGATCTTCAATAGGCTTGACTTGATATATTTACGGATGAAGCTAAACTTGGATCTTGAACTTAGAAATGCATAAGCTTCAACCACTATTCCACAAACCTTCATTGGATATGTTCGTTTAAGCGCAATTCCATCCATCCTTCAACAATGTTGTTTGCCTAGAATAAATACGAAAACATAAATACTAGACACACAACATTAGAAGTAAATTGTTTGTTAAACATCATCAAAACAAGAAGGCCAACAGTTACATTTGTGTTCGTTGCCCGAGGATGATTATGGTACGTTTGTTCTAACTATGATCAATGGAAGAACTGCAGTTAGCTATAAGGAGGTGACCTCAGCTTTGGTGAATTATGAGTTGAAGAAGAGTGATGGTGAACCCTCCGAGAAGGCATTGGGAGATGCATTAGTTGTTCGAGGTCGTGATGCAAACCACCGCCAGTTCAACCGCTCAAAGTCAAAGAATAGGAGTGCCTAAAAGAGTGTTAGTAGAAATCAATGTCGGTATTATAAAGAAGAAGGACATTGGAAGATTGACTGTCCAAAGTGAAAAGAAAAAGCCGGAAAGAACAAAGGGAAAGCTACACAGGCTTCAGAAGTGAATATTACAAAAGCTATTGGTGAGCATTCAGATTCAGATTCTTCGGGCTACTCGTGCCCTGCACTACCGTCGGTTTTCTATGCTGATTCCACGGAGTGGATGATGGATTCGGGAGCTACATATCACATATGCTCTAGGAGGGATTGGTTCTCTAGCTTTGAGGAGGTGGAAAGAGAGGATGTCGTGCTTATGGGTAATAACCACGTATATCCTATTGATGGTATTGGTTCAGTCTAGATTAGGATGCATGACGGAGTGATTAGGGAGTTGAAGAAAGTGAGATTCGTACCGTAGTTGACAAAGAATATTATTTCTTTTGGGACTTTGGAGGCAGCTGGATATAGAGTGATCTTAGAGGATGCTACAGTGAAGGTCACGAAGGGTTCTATAGTGGTGATGCGAGGTGTCAGGGAAAATAACCTATACTACTTGAAGGGCAAGACAGTTACAGGGGGTCTGGCAGCTTCTACCACTATAGAGGAGGACACTACCATTTTATGACATATGAGACTTGGACACACAGGTGATAAGTTCCTATAGTCATTAGCAAAACATGGGCTATTAAAAGGTGCTAAGACCTGCAAGATGGAGCTGTGTAAGCATTGCATACTCGGGGAGAAGACTAGAGTGAAGTTTGGCACCGCTATTCACAACACTCGAGGTATATTGGATTACATTCACACAGATATTTAGGGTCCTTCCAAGAACACATCTCTTGGTGGGGCCAACTATTTTGTCATTTTCATTGATGACTATATTCCAGGAGGAATTGGGTATACTTTATGAAGCATAAACATCAGGTCCTGGATATTTTTGTGGAGTGGAAAAAGAAAGTGGAGTTGCAGATAGGTAGAAAGGTGAAGACTCTACGTTCAGATAACGGTGGAGAGTACAAGAGTGATCTGTTTCTGCAGTTTTGCCGGGATCACGGTATTAGAAGACACTTTACAATTCGAGAGACACCGCAACAGAACAGGGTGGCTGAGAGATTAAACTGTACCTTGCTGGAGAAGGTACGATGTATGATGACACAGAGTGAATTGCCTAGATCCTTTTGGGCCGAGGCGTTGGTTTATGCGAGCCATCTCGTGAATAGGTTGCCGTGCACTGCGATAGACGGGAAAACTCCTTTGGAGCGTTGGTTTGGTTCGGTGGCTAGTGACTATGAGTCGCTTCGGATATTTGGGTGTCCAGCTTATTACCATGTCAGTGATGGTAAATTAAATCCGAGGGCAAAGAAAGTAGTCTTTGTGGGATTTAGAGATGGAGTTAAAAGCTTCAAGTTATGGGATCCACAGGACAAGAAGATAGTTATTAGCAGAGATGTCACATTTGATGAGGCGTACATGATGCGGCCTCGAATCCCTCAGCTGGTGGGGGGAGACCAGACAGTTAAGATATCGTAGCATGTGGAGGATGTTGTGACTCCACCTACTCTAGAAAATATTGTATCCATCGAAGCTCCTACAGAGGTGACATTGAGAGGAGATAGGATGATAGCCGAGCAGATTGAGAATACAGTGGAAGGTGAGACTCATGAACATGGTCATGTTCAGGGGTCCATTGCAGCAGATAGACCGAGGAGGGTAATTTGTCGGCTAACTAGGTATAATGATGTTATGGTCACATATGCATTATCAGTGGAGGTCGTTGATGATATGGTTCCATCCACATTTAGGGAGGTAGATTCTAGCCCCGATTCGATCAGGTGGAGGGAAGCTAGGGAGGAGGAGATACAGTCTTTTCAGAAGAACGACACTTGGACACTTACACATCTACCTAAGGGTAAGAGAGCTATAGGTTGCAAGCGGGTATATGCGAAGAAGGAGAGATCTTCTATTGGGGACATCCGATTCAAAGCTAGATTGGTTGCCAAGAGATTTGCACAGCTTGAGAGTATTGATTACAACAAGGTATTTTCACCCATTGTGAAGCATTCGTCGATACAGATTTTATTGGCGTTAGTGGCAAAGTTAATTTTAGATTTGGTCTAGATGGATGTGAAGACAGCCTTTCTACATGGATATTTAGATGAGGAGATCCACATGACACAACCCTTGGGATTCAAAGCTGCAGGAAAGAAAAATTTGGTTTGCAAGCTGAAGAAGTCTCTTTATGGTTCGAAGCAATCGCTGAGACAGTGGTATAAGAGATTCAACAGCTTTATGATTGGCCATGGGTACACGAGGAGCCCATATGACCCATGTGTTTACATGCACAAGCTACATGATGATGAGCATATATATTTACTTTTATATGTTGACGATATGCTTATTGTTTCCAGGAATTCTTCGGCTATTCGAAAGTTGAAGGAGAAGCTGTCGTCTGAATTCGAGATGAAGGATCTTGGAGAGGGAAAGAAAATATTGGGTATGGAGATCGAGAGAGATAGGATGAATGAGAGTTTGAAGCTTACACAGAAGAGCTATTTGTAGAAGATGTTGAATAAATTCAGCTTTAATGGAAATACAAAAGCAGTTAGCACTCCATTGGCTCCCCACTTTAAGCTTTCAGCGTTGATGTCGCCTGTTTCAGTTGAGGACAGAGATTACATGTCAAACGTCCCATATGCCAGTGCAGTAGGTAGCTTGATGTATGAGATGGTGTGTACGAGGCCAGATTTGTCACAGGCTGTGAGCATGGTATCGAGATACATGCACGACCCCGGGAAGGGTCATTGGGAGGCCGTGAAGTGGATTCTACAGTATGTTCGAGGCATCGTGGATGTTAGTTTGGTATTCCAGAAGGATGAGAAGAATGTGTAGGATTGTATTGGTTACATGGATTCAGATTATGCTGGAGATCTTGACAAGCGTCGGTCTACTTCAGGTTATGCTTTTATATTAGCAGATGCACCTGTATGTTGGCGACATAAACTTCAGTCCACAGTGGCTCTCTCTACTACAGAGACAGAGTATATGACAGTGACTGAAGCTGTGAAGGAGGCTTTGTGGTTACGTGGATTATTGGAGGACTTGGGGATTGCACATGAGACCATTCAGGTATATTGTGATAGTATGTTAGCTATCTATTTGGCGAAGAACTAGGTTTATCATGCGCGCACGAAGCACATCGATGTCAGATTCCACTTTGTTTGTGACGTTTTGGATGATGGAGACGTCATATTGGAGAAGGTCCACACGAACGACAACCCTGCAGATGTGTTGACCAAAGTTGTTTCAGGAGTAAAATTTGGTCGTTGTTTGAAGCTTTTGAACATTCTTCAGTGTTGAGGCCTTTGGAGGCCATTTGAGTGAGCTACGTTCGGCTTGATTCCTTGGGTAAGAGGATACGTAGGCAATCTTTCATATGCAACTGGTTTGATCTGTTGATTCAGATGGGGGAGATCACGTTTCACCTCTAGTTTGATTCCCGGACTTGTTGCGGGACTTTTGGATGATTTGGTGTCGGTTTAGTTTTGATAGAAACATTCGTCGAGGTGGAGAATTGAAGAATTAGCAAACAACTGAAGAAAACAACCCAGAAATTCAGCCAGGTAGACTGGCGGTCGACCGCGAGTCAGCGGTGGTCGATCGCGAACGTGCACAAGGGTCAGAAAGAGCTGAGAGCTGAAGGCGGTCGACCACCATGGTCGACCGCGTGGACCCTGTAGGATTTTTGGGCTCTATCGTTTGGTTCGGTCGACCATCACAGTCGACCGTGAGTTTCCTGAAGCTGATTTGTTCTCTGTCGGGAGTGTTCGGTCGACCGTCACGGTCGACCGTGATGCCTTCGCGGACGACCCCCGTGGTCGACCACAGGCTGTTTGGGCTGGACTTTGGGTTTTCAACCCGGTTCGTTTTGGAGCTGATATATAACTCTAATCCTGATTACTTATGGTTAAACGAGGACGATTTTGAGCAGTCTTTTGGAAAGAATTATTGCATTCAATTGTGGGAGATTTGTGAGAGATCTAAAGCTTTGTTTTAGGGTTTGATCGGTGAGATTTGTAACTTTATTTGTATTTCTTGATTTCTAATAGTAAGAACTCACCCCTCCTTGCCCTGTGGACGTAGGCAACTTGCCGAACCATGCAAATAGTTTGTTCTTGTTGTGATTGTGATTTGCTTAGTGGTTATAATTTATCTCGAGTTATTGTTCGTGTCGCTTCGAGAACTTCCGTCGTGCACAACAACGCTAGCAACTACAGTTTACAGGCTTTGGAAGAAGCGGAATAATAGAATTTTCAACTTGAAAATCAAGACGTTGATCAATTAACCAATGAGATTAAGGTGGATATTATGATCACTATTCTTAATAGTTCATTCCCAGCGAACAACAAGCAATGGCTTCTATCTCTTTGAATCTCACACATGTAGAATTGTTGTTTTGTTTCATTTCTTAGTTTTGATTTCTTTTCAGTTCACTTTTGAACCGTATATCTTGGTGTACATATACTCTTACATTTTGGTAAATGAATAAAGCTCTTCATTAACCAAAAAAAAATATAAAATCATTCTTATAAGGATTAGTTTTATTTCATTGAGTGATTGGAGATTCATTAAGAAGATTTCACTTAAAAACATAAATTGTATCTTGTGAAGGAAAGGGAAATTAAATTTTATTTGACCTAAAGTCTAGCTCTAACATTGTCAGAATTTTTTTGAAGCCTCTCGTGAAAATTGATTTTCTCTGATAATCCAACGCTCTAAAGTGGATCCTATCATATATTTTATGATTTCTATAACAAAAAGGGTTGATAATTCGTACATTTACAATCACGTCATGTGGTAATATGGTCATATCAACAAAAATAAAAGGGTTGATAATTTGTACTTACAATCACATCATGTGAATCCTAATTTATTATTATCATCATGCTTATATATGAAAGTATCATATCAACAAAAATAAAATTTTATCAATTTGTAGACAATCATAAAAAGTTATTACAAACACCTTCATTTTCATGATATTACCGACTGGAGAGATTAAAAAAATAGCAAGTTTAAATTGGTTTTAATTTGGTTCAAAAGAGGAGTTCTAAAACAAACTCACAAGGTTCTATATTTTCATGCAATTGAGGGCAATATGGTCATAAATGAAAATAAAATATCTAATTTTTAACGGATACTAAAAAAGACCAAGCTTGTAACTAAAGTGTGGGACTGGAACTAAGTTGAGGAAAAAAAATACAGGAACCAATTCGAAAATTAAGCTCAAGTATAGAGCCCAAATTGGCCTTGTACCAATAGGAAATACTCCATACTCTAGGTTCAAGGTTTGATACATTTATCAAATTAATCTGGAGGTGGAAAAACTCTTGGAATTTCAAAAGGACTTCCTGTTGCTATTTTGTTGGCCCAAACTCTAGCCCGTTACCAAAAGGCCCAGTTCCCTGCAATATCTGTCCTTGCCCATCACTAAATCTCTCCTACCCGATGGTACTAAGTCCTATGTCGGCAACTCCTTCCCCATTCTAGTGTCCTGAGCTGTAGCCGCTGTGAGTCCCATCTCCCATCCCTGTAGGTCGGCTCCTACCATTCGAAACCCTAGGCTTCTCTCCCATGTCGGTTGCCCCCTTCTCTATTTAGGTCGAAGGGATGGTAGTAGCTTAGGAGGAGAAGAAGAGGAGCGATAGCGTTGAGAAGATCCTGAGCTTTGTGCTCTCCTCTGCTTTGTGCGATCCATCCTCTCCCTTCTAGAGCTTTGTGCTTTCACCCTTTGTGAGGTGAGTGAGAGATAGTGGAATAGTTGCTTTCCTCCTTTGTGTTCTTGATGGTGCACACGAGAGAAGAACGGATTGGTTGGTCAGGCTTCTGAGCCGAACAGCGACGACGTCGATCCTCAACAGTGGTATCAGAGCTCGGTGAGTCGTCGCCCTTCCAACACCGTCGGTCGCCGCCGCTGGGCTTCGTTGAGTCGTCGTCGCAGGACCGCCGCAAGACCGTCGCAAGAACGCCACAGTACCATCGCGTGGGTAAGGTCAATACTCTCTATAGTGGGTTTCACTCAGGTAACCTTTGGCTTTGATTACAGTTTAGCTCTGACTTTGTTGAAGATTACAATTAATCTCTAGCTTTGTTGATATTTACACTATATGCTCTGGTTTTATTTCGGGTGAAGCAATTAAAACTGTTTGTGCTCTGCGTTTAATTGCTGGCTTTATTTTCAGATGACTGATTTGTTTTATTTCGATGAGTTTAACTGCTGAAGTTAAAATTTGTTTGTGCTCATGCGAAAGAACAAAAGGTTTGAACCCGAGCTTCGTGCTCATCGTTATTCTCATTTTGTTTGTGCTAGTTGCTTCACACATTTCGAACCTAATAAAATTTTTGAAAATTTTTAGCTATATTTGTATTTTATATTTTTTGTATTGTTTGTGCTAGTGTGATAGAACAAAGAGATTGAAACAAGAACTTTGTGTTCATCGTTCTTCTCATTTGGTCGTGCGTGTTTCTTCACACGTTTCGAGCCGGATAATTATCGAAATCAGAATGTCTGCTGCTAATCAATATGATATGGTTCAATATGGTATGGTTCCGTTTAATAGAAAATCTGATTTTAGCATTTGGAAACAAAAAATAAAATGTATTTTAATTTAACAAAAGTCATTTAGGGCTGTTAGTCAGACCTATTTGATTTCTGACACTGAATAAAAAAGGGCTGAAATGAACGGAAATGTTTGTTCCATAATTTATTTGAACTTATCTGACTCTGTGCTTAGAAAAGTTAGAATTTTAAAATCTGCTAAAACCCTTTGGGATAAACTTGAAGAACTTTATACTGAAACCTATTTACACAGTAAAATATTTTTGCTTAAATTTTTTTTCAAATTTAGATTGGATATGTCTAAGCACATTGAGAAGAACCTAGATGTTTTCACAAAACTTATTTCAGATATTAAGTTAACTGGTGATAAACATATAGACGACTATACTCCTATTGCCCTTCTAAATGCTATTCCTGACTCATATAGTGATGTGAAATCTATCATTAAATGTGGTAGAGATGAGGTTACCCTTGACATTGTGGGGGAAATAAAAATTCTAGAAAGGTTATGCATGTGAGGGGTAGGCCTCAGAATAGGTCTAATAACCAAAAGAATGCTAGTAATGGGGAATCAGGTAGGAAATTTTTTTTAAAATAGAAGACGTAGATCTAAGTCCAGGTTTAAAGTTAAAAAATGCTATAACTTTCATAAAACTGGTCACTTTATTAGAGATTGTCCTAAGCCTAAGAAAAGCCAGCAAAATGATTATGCTAATATGGCTGTCTGTGAGGGCAAAATTGGTAAAATTTTTAGATTAATAATCTGTGTGATTATGCATATTTGAACTCTGTGTTATCTGATCCTTTGTGTAAATCAGATTGGTTGGTAGACTGTGGTTGTACTTTCATATGACTCCTTTTAAAAACTTGTTTTCAAACTAATAGAGAATGACTTTGTGTCAAAAGTAAATGAAAAGAAATGCAATATTTTAGGAACTGGTGATGTATGCCTTAGGTTTTCTTCTGGTTCTGTGTTTACTTTGAAGGATGTTAGGCATGTTCCTGATGTACGTTATAACTTGATTTCTTGTGCATCTCTAGAAAATGATGGTTTAGAGGGAAAATGGGGTAAAGGGATTATGAAAATTCTGAAAGGGTCTCTTGTTGTTTTTACTGCTGAAAAACAAAATAATTTGTATGTTTATCATGCTAAACCTGTGCTTGATTCTGTTAACTCTGTGATAGGTGATAAATCTGTTTTATGGCATAATAGATTAGGTCACATAGGTAATAAAGGATTAGAAATTTTGCATAAATGAGGTCACTTTGGTAGTGATAAAATATCCCCCATCCCTTTTTGTGAATCTTGTGTTCTTGGAAAACAACATAGTGTTAGTTTTCCTATTTCTTCTTTTTCTAATCAGTCTAAGTGCACTAATATACTTGAATATTTACATGCTGATGTGTGGGGTCCCTCTAGTGTGCCTACGCATGGAGGGAACCAATATTTTCTTTCCATAATTGATGATTATTCTAGGAAAGTTTGGGTTTTACTCATGAAACAAAAATCTGAAGTTTTTGATAAATTTAAAACTGGAAAATTATGATTGAAAACCAAATAGGAAAGAAAATTAAAACTCTTAGGACAAACAATGATCTTGAGTTTTATAACAAACAATTGAATGATTTGTGTACTACTTGGGGTATTAAAAGGCATAAATATGTTCCCTATACACCCCAGCAGAATGGGGTTACTGAAATGATGAATAGAACTCTCTTAGAGTGGGTGAGGGCTATGTTGGCCACATCTGGGCTCTCTAAGAAGTTCTGGGGAGAAGTTGTTTGTACTGCGGCCTATTTAATTAACAGGTCCCCTTCTGTTCTCTTAGGAGGGAAATGCCCTGAATTTGTGTTCACGGGCAAAACTCTTGATTTAAATAATTTAAGAATTTTCGAGAGTGCTGGCTATGTGCATTAAAAGATTGATAAGTTAGAACCTATATCTAAAAAATATGTTTTCTTAGGATACCCTGAAGGGATAAAAGGTTAAAGACTTTGGAATAATAGTGAACCAGGGTTTAAGGTAGTGATAAGTAGAGATGTTATTTTAATGAAAATGAATTTCCTTGTTTACCTTTACCTATCCCTATTCCTAAAAATGATGCTCCAAATAAGGAGGAGCAAATGCCTATTATTAATCAACCTGAATCACCTCCTGAAAAAAATTGAATGATATAATTATTGAAAATCAAGATGAGATTATTCCTAATGAGGTGGAGCATGATATGTAGGAAATAGATAACATGCACGATTTGAATGATTATCAACTCACTAGGGATAGAAATAAAAGAACCATTAGGAAACCTGAAAGATATAGAGATTGTAATTTGATTGATTGTAATATGTCTGAGTTTGCCCTTAATGTATTTGAATCCCTTGAGTGTAATGAACCTAAAACTTATAGAGAAGTATCAAAGTTAAAATATTCTTAAGTATGGATTAGTGCTATGAAGAGTGAGATAGAATCCCTAAGATTTAACCAAACATGAAAACTTGTTCCTAAACCTGCTAGTTGTTCTGTAGTGGACTGTAAGTGGCTGTTTAAGGTGAAACAAGAATATGAAAGTGTTAGGTTTAAGGTTAGTTTAGTAGCTAAGGGATTTACTCAAAAGGAGAGAATTGATTATGCTGAAATTTTTTGCTCCTGTTGTCAAAATTCACTACTGTTAGAATTATGCTTGCTTTAGTTGCTCATTTTAATTGAGAATTAAAACAAATGGATGTAACTACTACTTTCTTGCATGGTAATCTTGATAAAAATATTTATATGCACCAACCCGAGGGCTTTGTGGACCCTAAATTACCTGATCATGTGTGTTTGTTAAAAAAGGCTTTGTATGGTTTAAAACAATCACCTAGGCAATGGAATATTAGATTTGATAAATGCATGCAATCTTTAAAGTTCAAAAGAAGTTATGTTGATCATTGCCTGTATTATAAGAATACAGACTCTGTGCATGTATTTCTTTTAATTTATGTGGATGACATGTTGATTGTTAGTCCTTGTTTGAAGTCTATTAAGCATGTTCAAAAATGTCTTTGCGAAAGTTTTAACATGAAAGACTTAGGCGATGCAAAAAGAATTCTAGGCATGAATATTATTAGGGACAAAAACAAATCTACTCTAGTTTTAAACCAAAGTTCATATGTCAAAAATTTTTTGAGCAAATTCTCTATGTCTGATGCCAAATCTATGATTGTGCCTCTTGCTTCCCATTTTGTGTTAAGTAAAGATCAGTCCCCCAAGCCTAAAACTAAAATAAATGATATGAAGAAGGTTCCATATTCGAATACTATAGGATCGATCATGCATCTCATGGTTAGTACTAGACCTGACATTACATATGCGGTTAGTTGCTTGAGTAGATATATGTTAAATCCTGGTATGCCTCATTGGAATGCCTTGAAATGGCTTTTAAGATATTTAAAATCCTCTGTGGATGTAGGATTAACCTTCTCTAAGTGTTCTGAAGGTGTCAAACTAGTTGGCTATATAGATTCCAATTATGCAAATGATAGAGATAATAGAAAATATACTACTTCCTATGTGTTTACTTTGTGTGACTCTTGCATAAGTTGGAAATCTCAACTACAACCCATTGTTACTTTATCTACTACTGAATCTGAGTATGTTGCTACCACTGAAGCTTTTAAAGAAGCTATTTGGCTTAGGGACCTTATATCTGAAATTGGTTTTCTTGATAAAAATGTGGTTGTATTTTCTGATAGTTAATATGCTATTAAACTTTGCAAAAATTCTGTTTTTCATAATAGAACTAAACATATTGATGTTAGATTTTATTACATTCAGGATATAGTATAAAAGGGTATTATCAAGTTAGTGAAAATTCTCTTAGAATTTAATCCTGCTGACATGGGTACTAAGTGTTTGCCTGCAGAAAAATTTATCTCGTGTCAAAAAATCTTGAATTTTGACTTTGGATAATTTTTCTTTGCTTTGTGTGTTGCCTTTGTGGCCTATTAACTTGCTTTGTGCTTGTTGGTAGCTTTGTGATTTTTTCTCCCTTGAACTCGATGACCGTTTGGTAGAGTTCGGTCCTTTGTGGACTTGGTATGCTTGGTGATCTTACCTCGATCTGAGTTTACTTTGTGTATTCTTTTCCATTGCTTGTATCTTCTTTGTGATCATATAGTTACGGTTTGGCGATGATGAGTCCTGCAGTTCCGTGTTTTTTCTCTGTGTACTACCTTAGGCCAAAGGTGGAGATTGTTGCTATTTTGTTGGACCAAACTCTAGCCCATTACCAAAAGGCCCAGTTCTCTACAATATCTGCCCTTTCCCATCTCTAAATCTCTCCTACCCGATGGTACTAAGCCTTATGTCCGTAGCTCCTTCCCTATTCCAGTGTCCTACGCTGCAACAGCTGTGAGTCCCATCTCCCATCCCTGTAGGTCGGCTCCTACCATTCCAAACCCTAGGCTTCTCTCCCATGTCGGCTACCCCCTTCTCTATTTAGGTCGAAGGGCCGGTAGCAGCTTGGAAGGAGAAGAAGAGAAGCGACGACGTTGAGAAGACCCCGAGCTTTGTGCTCTCCACTGTTTTGTGCGACCCATCCTCTCCCTTCTAGAGCTTTGTGCTTTCACCCTTTGTGAGGTGAGTGAGAGATAGTGGAATAGTTGCTTTCCCCCTTTGTGTTCTTGGTGGTGCACACGAGAGAAGAACGGACTGGTTGGTCAGGCTTCTGAGCCAAACAGCGACGACGTCGATCCTCAACACTTCTCAAAATTTTGAGCATCTTGCCTCTAAAAAAATTAGTACAATATCAAAAACCTCAACAACATAACTAATCACAAAATCAAACACCCTACACAACACTACAATCCCATTTCATGAATCTTAAACTAAATTTGATCTTTCAGTTGTGCTGGAAGCAAGTAGATGAATAAAGAGTGTGGATGGGCCGGGAGAGGCAATTTGAAGAAGTCCTGCAAGAATTTAAAATATTAAAAATTTAAAAGTAAAAAATAGACATGTATTACAAATGATTTTATATCATAAGACATAGAGTGAGTGAATAAAATTAGCTTTTGAGACGACCAACGGGTGGCTCGGGTGATTTGAATGTAGCATTGATGCGTCGCGGAAGTAAAAACCTCGGAATCCACCAGAGGTGTTCTTTGAATCCACAAAGAATGATCTTCGAATCCATGAAGAAAATATTAAAAGAGAAATTTTATTGATGAAAATATATGTCTCCAGGGCTTACAATACTCTACTTAAATAGAAACAAGACTCCTACTATAACTCAAACTTTAACAAAAATATAAATAACAAAACTCTTCCTAAAAAACTCCTTAATATTAGGAAAGTAAATTGGTCAAATTTGGGATCAAACTGGATTTGATTCCTAATCAAAATAGACTCCTAAAACATTATCAAAAAAAGCAAAAACTGACAAAACGCTGAAATATCTCAATCCGGAGGGAATTTGGTGAAATGGACGGTAGCAAACCAAACTTTGGTCAGTTTGGTTGTCCCCATCTCAAAAAAATACACGATTTTCATATATATTTCATCCAATTCTGACTTACGGTTTGAAAGATATGACCCGTTCTTCACAGTAAGTTATTTTCCTCAACCGAGTCCGCGTTTGGGCTTGTTTCTGTCACGCTTTAATATAAATATGTTTGCCGTATATTTTACATCAAGCGATGTCATCCTAGAGTGTCTGGGCTCAATTCTTATGCCCTTGTTTTGTAGAAAACGCAGGCGAAAATCAGAAAATTTGAGTTGAAATAAGGATACAAGAATTCTCGGATACAGGTCCACCGACACAATCGTCAGGAAAATAGGATATAGGAATTCTTGGATCAGTTGACCAAAGGCAAAGGTGTGGTCGACCGAAAAAGTGCACGATTACAGGGTGAGAAATTGTGCTTCTGGCCGGTCGACCGCATAGCTATTACCGGTCGACCGCGATGTGGTTATGGGCCGGTTTCGGTTTTCCCAGTTGGTTTTGAATTGGTGTTTCATATAAATACAAACACATTTTTTAGAGTTTCTTAAGGAGAGAATTAACAGTCTTTTGAGCACTTTGAGAGGGAAATATTATGAAGGAGTTGAGAGCTTTGGTTAGGGTTATATTTGAATGATTTTGTGAGTTGTAACCTATTGTATTTCTCCTCCATATGGTGAAATCTCCCTATCATCTTCATGTGCACGTCGACAATTGCCGAACTACTTAAATTCCTGTGTTTGGTTTGATTTGTGTCGTATTTTGGTGAATTGCACTCATGATTTGATTTGGTTTTCGTCTCTCATCGCTCACCGACTCGTTTGGTTGTCGAGCACACTTCCGCACGATGCGTAACAATTGGTATCAAAGCTCTAGGGTTTCAGATCTAGGGTTTCAGATCTAGGGTTTTGCATTGGGTGGAGGAAGATTTTTTTTTGGAAGTTTGGTTCTTGGAGTTCTAGGCTTCGGTGGAGATAGCGTCGTGGAGTTGCCGATTCGAGATTTTGCTTTCCTTGTGTGGTTAGGAGATCTCTTTGGAATCCGACCTAGGGTTTAGTTAGGTAATTTCTTAATTTTTATTAAAATTTGAATCTTTATTTGCAATTTATAGTTTGTAAGCATGAGAGAAGAAGTTAGTGAAAGCAGCAAGATGATGATGAGTACAGTTCATGTTGGATTTCAGAACACTAAGATTAGTATGGTAAAATATGACGGTAAGATCAATTTTGGTTTGTGGATAAGCGATATACATGACGCTCTTAATGCTCAAAACTTGGAAGAGAGCATTATGGCCATGAGAGGCCACTGAAATACGATGAGGAGATATGAAACAAGATGAATAGGAACACTTGTGGGGTGATCAGATCTTGTTTGGAATAAGAGCTGAGATACGATGTGATTGGTATGACGTTTTCAATGAAGATGTGGGAGATTCTTAACAATAAGTACCTTACGAAGAGTGTTGAGAATCGTTTGCACTTGTTACGGAGATTATTCAGATTCAAGATGTCCAGGGGCACCTCGCTTGCGGCTCATGTGAATAACTACACAAAGTTGTTGTCGGATTTGGCGAATGTAGATGAGAAGATAACGGACAAGTACAAGGCGATTATTTTATTAGGCTCCTTACCGGATAAGGAGTATGATACCTTCATGCTCACTTTGTTGAACGAGAGATCTTTCATCACCTACAGTGAAGTGACTTACGCATTAACGAACTATAATTTGAGGAGGAAGGACAAAGAGACTTCACATGCTAGCACTTCAGGAGAAGCCTTGTCGACAAGAGGTAGAAATCCATATCCCCGAGATGGTAATAGGAACTGGTCAAAGTCAAGAAGACACCACCAGTTAGCGAAGAACCAATGTGCATTCTGTAAGGAACAAGGACATTAGAAGAGAGATTGCCCAAAGCTCAAGGAGAATAATGTAGGCGTATAAAATTGCCTATAGGTCCCTTATCACAGCTCGACGACGCCAATTCAACAAACGGATCATCGGGCGACGTATCCAAACAAAGCTGTTAGCCCACAACGCCGAAGCCAAGCGATATGCGACGAAGTGGATTAACGAGGCTAACGAACCGCACGCCAACAATCCATTCGCATGCGGAATAAAGCCAACGGTTCGGGGAGTCAACGAGTCGTCCAACCAAGAACGGACTCGGATGAATCGCGATCAAATAAAGATCAGTTTCGGATTCGAACTCAAAAGTGGGTTTACTGCCTAATCAGGAATCGGATCAACAAATCAAATCCGAACAAGTCAACCACACAACCGAATCAAAGTCCAAATCAACAACGAATCGGAACCCGAACGACGGAACCCGAACGACGGACGAAACGGACAACACCCGGGGAACTCGGTCGAAACCGAGCCACCCCAAGGTGGCTCGGCCCAAGCCGAGCCACCCTGAGGTGGCTCGGCCATGGTCGAGCCACCCAGGGGTGGCTAGGCATAGAACTGTGCAAATGCACAGTTCTGAGTGCCTATAAATAGGCCTTGTGCTCATTTGGTTCAAAGGTTAGATTTTGGAGGAGGCGAAGCCCTGCTGGATTGGAGATTCAGATCTAAAAAGACTCAAACTTTAGGACTTCGGGGACTCCCTCATTCAGATCTGGTGCTCGGCGATCATCAACGCCAAATAAGGCAAGTGTTCGAGAGAACCGGATCTCAAATCCTCAGATCTACGTAGGTACACTCCGGATCTAAGCTTGGTTCTTAGATCCCGAGATTCGAGCGGTTGTTTCCTTGGTGAAACAATCCCTCCCGGCTATTATCTCCTTGGTGGGATAATACCCGTTATACTGCGTAGATCCGACCGGATCTAGATCTCGCGGTGGTCCACGGCAAACAACCCCGGCACAGGCAAAGAACCCACCAAAGCGAGTGACCGCATAACAGGAGCTCGCGATTCGTTCGACAAAGAAGGAAACAAGTTGTAATTTTTCTTTATTTGTATTTTGATTTTCATTGTAACCGGCTCTTATAAAAAGACCGGATCTTTGTAATTCGATAAACGATTATTAAAGTGTATAATGATATCAACAATGAAGAAAGCAACGAATTTTCCCGCGAACAATCTGGCGACCACAGTGGGAGCCACCGATCTCGCCGACGAGATCGTTGCGTCGCAGCCGCGGATCTTGATCCCGGTCGTGGAGGAGGTCAAGTACGAGTTTGACCAGCAGAAGTTCGAGGAGTATGTGTCCTCGTCCGGATCAACCTCCCCCCGTAAGTCCAAGAAGTCCCCCTCCAGGAGGAAGATCCGTTGGTATGAAGAAGTTGAGAATACCAACGAAGATCTCACCCCAATTGATACCGAAGTTGCATTGGGTGAAGCTCCACCAACCTCCAACCAGGTCGGATCTGCTCTGGCCAACTCTTCTGCCGTAGAAGGCGTGATGACTCTCTCGAAGAGAGCCCGCCAAAGGCAACGTCAACGGCTTGCGAAACAATTCGCAAAGGCGATGGAATCCGTGGACGGAGTCTGTTACAAGGCGGATCTGAAGAGCAAGAGAGGCAAACAGCCTCAACAGCAGATGAATAGCGCCTCTTCCAAGCCGCCAACAACAGAATGGGTCCGTGTCAAACGGAACCGCTCAACGCTGGAAGAGCGCATTCGCAAGCGCCGCGCACTATCAGCGCAGGCACGGGCTCAAATTGAAGAAGCCCGTAGAAGGCTGCAGAAGGAGGTGGCAAAGAAACCGCCCCCAACCCGCCAAGTATGGAGGCCGAAATCTGAAACAGCGATTCAGGTTAAGGCACAATCGTTACAGCCTTCGAAGCAGGTTCAATCTCCGGCGAGCCAACTCAAATCGCCGATGATCCCTACAATTGCTCCGGGAGATCCTGCGGAACCATCCCGAAGAAGGAGGTCAATTTTGGAACGCCTCGGTCCAATCCCCGATGAAAGAGGCAAAGCTCCAATTCAAGATCGTTTGGGCCCGATGAGAGAGCCCCGAACGACTCAACATGCTGGGGGTCGCTATCACTCTCAGCATGACAAGGAGTTCAAGGCTACTGCGCGTGCCAATTTGCGCATCGAAGTCCAGGAGCCCGCTGAGAACTCACGCCCACAAAAGCATGTTTCGAGGCGTGTGACTCTTGAAAGCCCAAAGAAGGCAATTCGCCCCCAGAAGGAAACATTGTCGTCCGATGACGATAACGTTATACCTGGGAAATCGTGCCAACACGCGATAGGTTGCTCCGACTTTCATACGGATGAGCTGTACTATCGTGCTGGGGGTACGAACAGAGCCAGAAAGAGAAGTCCTCATAGGCTCGAGACTCAGTGCCCCTATTCCAAACTTATTCGGGCGGTATTGTCT
Organism: Asparagus kiusianus; assembly: GCA_022839385.1. Lineage (NCBI taxonomy): Eukaryota > Viridiplantae > Streptophyta > Magnoliopsida > Asparagales > Asparagaceae > Asparagus > Asparagus kiusianus. The sequence goes on from BQKN01000830.1 coordinate 385,818, forward strand.
CAGTGTAATTGCACTAAGACGGTCCCCGAAAGGGTTTCGGTGTTCGAAAGGCTCAGCACTGAGACGCCAAAGCCAAGGCCTAGACGTTTCCGACGAAGGAGAGCGTTGGTTGAAGACGGAGAATGCCCGAGGGTCACCGCTAATATGACCAACAAGGGGACATTGGCACGGGATGATCTCAAGTCAATTCTGAAAGCATCCCGGCGTCTAACCCGTTTGCAGTCTGGAGCCATCTCACGAAGAACGTATGGGAGGGTTCGGATAAGACCACCTTCAGAAGATGAGGAATCGGATGCTTGCTCTGCGGTTGCATCTGACAACACTGTATCCAGCGAAGGAGAACCCCGCGAGTCATTCATGATAAGCGCGGAACAAGTGGCCAAGATGCTCAAAGATGCTATGGCCAAACAACAGGAGAGCTTCAGGCTCGAGATGCAGATGGCCATGCAGACCATGAAAGAGATGCATGACCAGCAAATCCAAGCGCTGACGAACCTGCAAGGCGAACAAAGCCACCGCAATCGAGTTGTTCAGGAAGTTGAGCATACGGATGCGGATGACGCTCATAATGCCAGCGACCCTCCCATCAACGCAGGGGGTGGTAGTGAGGATGCTAACGAAGATACAAGTGAAAACTTGAAGATCAAGAACCTCGAAAGCAAGATCAATACGTTGATGTCCGTTCAAGAGGTGAAGAAAACGGGCATTCCTTGTCCATACCCGAGAGAGTGGGAATCAATCCCCTATCCGGCGAAGTTTAGTCTAATCAACTTCACGCCGTTCGATGGAAGGGGTTCCCCCACCCAGCATTTGATTTATTTCAAATCGCACCTGGGTGTTATCTCTGGAAACGAGCCTCTGATGGTGCGGTCATTCGTTGGCACTCTTCGCGGAGCCGCTTTCGATTGGTATCGCCGCCTCAAGCCAGGAAGCGTGAATAGCTGGGACGACATGGAGACAAAGTTCCTCGCTAACTTTTTCGACGACGACACCGAGATATCCATCGGAACGTTGCTCGATGAGAAACAAAAGGACGGGGAGTTAGTCGAAACCTTCGTCAAAAGGTTCCGGAACAAAGCGTTAAATTGCCGGGACCCGATCACGGAGGAGTTCATTCTCCAGACCTGCCACAACAATATTTCGTTGGATGTGTTGGAAGCAATGGGAACAGCGCCGTCCAACACATGGAAAGACTTGAAGGTCAGAGGGGAACAAGCTGAACGCTTCCTCCGAAGGAAGAAGGCCGAGAGGAGTCAATCGACGACTAATCCTCCAAACTCAAACTTCGCCTCCCGTGGTAAGGGCAAAACACCTGCAGCGGCTGTTCACGCTAATCAAACGTCGCAACAGCAGTCCCGGAGACAACAGAAAACTTCGGATCAGAGGCCTCAAAAAGAGTACTCCTTCAAGGACGAAGATGTTCCAGCCATCTTCAAATCCCTCCTTGACAATAACAAGATCAAGCTTCCACCGATCACGAATCAGGAGGAAGCTGATAACACTACGGATCCGAAGTACTGCGCATACCACAGGAGGATCCTTCATCCCACTAAGGCCTGCTTTACTCTAAAGAACAGTATCCAGACCTTGGTTGAAGCCGGCGTCATAACGCTGGAGTAAGCTAGTCAAGAATGGCGAGACTCTAGTGGGTGCACGAGTATAAACTGTATCCACACTCCAAAAAGTATACGAGTATAAACTGCTTCTTAATACTCCAATAGGTATATGAGTCTAAACTATTTTCTTTCTTCCACGGGAAGTTCCTGGAGAGTGCCGTGCGTGGTACTCTTAAGGATAACCCGATCGTGCACCCAGTTTTGTAAAGAAAGCTGGGGTCGATAATTCATGTAACGGGAAGTTCCCGGAAGAATGTTAAATATAATATTCTTAGGGATAACCCGATCATTATGAATAAAGTGATAAACACTAAACACTCTTGAAATCACTGACAAATTGTCAGAACCCTATTTTTGTTAAGTCTTTATCACTTAACATCAGAAACCCCCTTTGAGTAATTTGTACGAACCAACATCTTACAGTGATTTGTACTCTTACTCTCCTTTTTCGCTTGGTCAAACCTTCCTACAGTTAGGACCAAAACCAAATTCCCCTCTCGATTCCTTCAATGAACGAGAGGCCCACAAATCGAACGATCAAACCTTCCTACAGTTAGGATCGTCTTAAACCCCCCACTTGGTCAAACCTTCCTACAGTTAGGACCACAACCAAAATCCCCTCTCGATTCCTCCAATGAACGAGAGATCCACTTTCAAATCGAGTGATCAAACCTTCCTACAGTCAGGGTCATCTCAAGCTCCCGCTTGGTCAAACCTTCCTATAGTTAGGACCAAAACCACAATTCACTCTCGATAAATGAGAAATTCATCTTTAGTTCGATAATCAAACCTTCCGACAGTTAGGGTTATCCGAATCTCTTCGATTCTCAGAGTGGAGATCCCACTCTTAGTTTCACCTTGCCGGATTCTAGGGGTGGAGATCCCACCTCGAGTCTCCTTTTCAAATGGGGAATAGAATATAAAATTCTTCCTTCCCACACCAATCCTTTTCTAAGAATTTTGGATTCATCATAGGTATTTTATCCCGAAACCTAAGCAGGGATAAGTCTGCGCCTAACACGCGCTGCCGGTTTAGTCTTTCTCCGAAGAGGAAGACACCAGAGTTCGATTCTGGGGTATTTTATCCTGAAACCTAAGTAAGGATAAGTCTGCGCCTAACACGCGCTGCCGGTTAGTTCTTAACCGTTAAAAAGAACACCCGTCCGCATATTCAACATTGTGGCAGGTTGTTATTAATAACACCGAAATCCATGCCTCACACGCATGGGGAATTTCATCCTGAATCCTAAGAAAGGATAAGTCGACGCCTAACACGCGTCGCCGGTTTAGTCTTTTTCCGATTGAAAAAGATACCAGAGTTCGATTCTGGGGACCTTTATCCCGAAGCCTAAGTAGGGATAAGCCAACGTCTAATACACGTTACTGGGTAGCCTATTCCCATAATAATGGCGAAGTCTACATATTCGAAGTTGTAGCACAAAGTCTAAAGGAGTTCATTCCTTTAGCACAACGTCACATGCGGAACGGATTTAAACAATCCGCATGTAAGCCCGACGCAAACGGTAGTCGGTAAGAGCACGTCAAATCCGTTGAAGGCTGAGGATTTGCCAAAAATCCTAAGTCAACGTCTCATACACGTTGCTGTTTAGTCTTTTCACAGGAGAAAGACGAAGTCTACGTATTCAATATCGTAGCACTAAAAGGGTTAACTCTTTTAGCTTAACGTCACATGCGGAACGGATTTAAACAATCCGCATGCTAGCCCGACTCAAACGGTAGTCGGTAAAGGCTTATCAAATCCGTTGATGGCTGAGAATTTGCCAAAAATTCTATAAGTTCGAGTCATTGACGCATCAATTCTATGGATTGGTCTCATGACTCGAGTATCCGCCACGCTCCAATAGCTTAAGAGCTTAAACTGTGTATACTCCAGCAGACGTACGAGTATAAACTGTGTCAGACGTCGAACAATACGTCACAATGAAGCCTGGACGCCGGACAACGCGTCGCAATGAAGTTTAAACGCCGGACAACGCGTTGTAAACAAAGATTCAATGCCGTCAATCGATGATCAGTTCTATGTTGAAACAACCAACTCGAGCTAAAAAATCAAGAAATCAAGAATCGACTTCAAGTTCAAAATTCCAACAACGGTCAGACATTAAATGCAGCACCGGAACCCTTACAGACGTTCAACAAAGCACCGAATAACCTGGAGGGCTGAAGGAATCAAGAACAGAAGCCATTCCAAAGTCCCGTTACACCGACTGAAGGTTAGGACAATCACATCCAAAGTATTCCAGACTCTTTTATAAAAGAACGAGGCTGAAATACTTTGGAGGGGGTATCTGTAGGCGTATAAAATTGCCTATAGGTCCCTTATCACAGCTCGACGACGCCAATTCAACAAACGGATCATCGGGCGACGTATCCAAACAAAGCTGTTAGCCCACAACGCCGAAGCCAAGCGATATGCGACAAAGTGGATTAACGAGGCTAACGAACCGCACGTCAACAATCCATTCGCATGCGGAATGAAGCCAACGGTTCGGGGAGTCAACGAGTCGTCCAACCAAGAACGGACTCGGATGAATCGCGATCAAATCAAGATCAGTTTCGGATTCGAACTCAAAAGTGGGTTTACTGCCTAATCAGGAATCGGATCAACAAATCAAATCCGAACAAGTCAACCACACAACCGAATCAAAGTCCAAATTAACAACGAATCGGAACCCGAACGACGGAACCCGAACGATGGACGAAACGGATAACACCCGGGGAACTCGGCCGAAACCGAGCCACCCCAAGGTGGCTCGACCCAAGCCGAGCCACCCAGGGGTGGCTAGGCACAGAACTGTGCAAATGCACAGTTCTGAGTGCCTATAAATAGGCCTTGTGCTCATTTGGTTCAAAGGTTGGATTTTGGAGGAGGCAAAGCCCTGCTGGATTGGAGATTCAGATCTAAAAAGACTCAAACTTTAGGACTTCGGGGACTCCCTCATTCAGATCTGGTGCTCGGCGATCATCAACGCCAAATAAGGCAAGTGTTCGAGAGAACCGGATCTCAAATCCTCAGATCTACGTAGGTACACTCCGGATCTAAGATTGGTTCTTAGATCCCGAGATTCGAGCGGTTGTTTCCTTGGTGAAATAATCCCTCCCGGCTATTATCTCCTTGGTGGGATAATACCCGTTATACTGCGTAGATCCGACCGGATCTAGATCTCGCGGTGGTCCACGGCAAACAACCCCGGCGCATGCAAAGAACCCACCAAAGCGAGTGACCGCATAACAGGAGCTCGCGATTTGTTCGACAAAGAAGGAAACAAGTTGTAATTTTTCTTTATTTTTATTTTGATTTTCATTGTAACCGGCTCTTATAAAAAGACCGGATCTTTGTAATTCGATAAATGATTATTAAAGTGTATAATGATATCAACAATGAAGAAAGCAACGAATTTTCCCGCGAACAAATAAGAATAGCAAAAAGAAGGGGCCGAATGCTAATGAGGTGAACGTCGCGAGGGGTGATGATTCTGATGATTTGTGGTTTTCTCAATTGATTACTTCAGAGGTAAACCATGTGGATGCATCTGATTGGATACTTGATTTTGGTGCCACTTATCATGTGACTCCAAGATTGGTATGCATCGTTCGAGAAACTCGATGGGGGCGTAGTAGTCATGAGAAATGATCAATCTTGTAGCATTTGTGGGATAGATATCGTCAGGATTCGGATACACAATAGAGTTGTTCATGAATTGAATGAAGTGAGATTTGCTCCTCAGTTGAAAAAGACTTTTATTTTAGTTGGATCTTTGGAGGCAAAGAGATTCAAGGTGACCTTTGATAATACTATAGCGAAAGTTACTAAGGGATCTTTGACGGTGATGAAGGGAGTATGTAGTAGGAATTTATATTATCTGAAGAGGAGCACTGAGATTGGCTAGGTAGCTTCAGCTATTTCAGAGGCGGATGTGAGCAGGCTTTGGCACTATAGGTTAGGGCACACAGGTGAAAAGTCACTGTATGCTTTGTGCAAGCAGGGGCTATTGAAGGGAGCCAAGAGTGAAAAAATTGAATTCTATGAGCGTTGTGTTCTAGGAAAGAAAACGAAGGTGAAGTTTAGGATAGCCATCCATAGGACTAGGGGCATCTTGGACTACGTGCACACAAATGTTTGGGATCCTACCAAGACGGCATCACTTGGTGGTCGATATTGGTTCGTCACGTTTATGGATGACTATTCTAGGCGTTATCGGATGCACACCATGATGAAGAACAGTAAAGTCCTAGAGATATTTGTGGAGTGGAAGAAGAGATTGAAACTGTAGATTGGGAGAAAGATCAAGACGTTGCGATCCGACAACAACGGTGAATATACTTCAGGCCTATTTTAGCAGCTATGTCGAGACGAGGGCATAGAGATGCACCACACAGTTAGTCACACACCGTAATAGAATGGGGGTGGCAGAACGGTTGAATCGGTCTTTACTAGAGAATGTCTGATGTTTATTGCCGCAGAGTTGTTTAGAGAAGATCTTTTGGTATGATGCACTTTCTTATGCGAGTCACCTCATTAATAGGCTACCTTCATCTATGTTTAGGGAGAAAACCCCTATGGAGATGTGGTCGGGAGAGCCAGCACACGACTATGATCCGCTTAAGGTATTTGGGTGCCCTGTATTTTATCATGTGAAAACAGATAAATTGGAGCCTCAAGCTAGGAAGGTCATATTTGTGGGATTCAAGCATGGTGTCAAGGGATACAAGCTTTGAGATCAAGTTGATAAAAAGATTGTGCTGAGTAGAGATGTCACATTCGATGAGACTTCTATCTTGAAGCTTCCCAGCTCCCATTAGGTGGAAAGCGACCTGACATTAGAGACATCGCAGGTGGTAGAGATTGATGCAACTCCACATTATCCAGATAAGACTATATCCATTAGAGTGCCGACTAGGTTGACGCCAGGTGAGCATGGTGATGATTTAGAGGATACAAATATAATCGAGTAGGATCAGGGACCGATGGCTCAGGCTCAGGATTCTATTATGGTTCGGAGATAGATGAGAGACATACAGATGCCAGCTAGGTATGCATACACAGTTGTTGCGTATGCACTTTCGGTGGAGAGTGTCGATGAGATGGTTCCTACTACATTCAGAATGGCTGAGCAGAGTTCGAAGGCTGATTTGTGGAAGGTGGCTATGCAGGAGGAGATGAAGTCTCTTCATAGGAACGACACATGGGAGCTTGTCGAGCTTCTAAAGGAACAGAAGACTATTGGTTGCAAGTGGGTGTATACAAAGAAGGAGGGTATTGAAGGCACTCTCGTGAGGTTCAAGGCTGGGTTGATTGCGAAGGGCTATGCATAGGAGGAAGGTATTGATTATAATAAGGTTTTTTCTCCGGTGGTGAATCATTCTTCGATTCGGATTTTGCTAGCTTTGGTGGCACAGTATGGATTGGAGTTAGATCAGTTGTATGTGAAGATGATATTTCTTCATAGTGATCTTGATAAAGAAATACATATGACTCAACCATTGAGATTCCGAGCTACTGGGAAGGAAAAGTTGGGTTCTAGGTTGAAGAAATCACTGTATAGGCTGAAGCAATCTCCTCGACAGTGGTATAATCGATTCGATGGGTTCATGATCGGCCATTCGTATATTAGAAGCTAGTTTTATCCTTGCGTATACCATTAAGTTGAATGGATGTGCGTACATTTACTTATTACTTTATGTTGATGACATGTTGGTTGCTTCTACTTCCATATCCGCGATAGATAGATTAAAGATTTAACTTTTGAGCGAGTTCGAAATGAAGTATTTGGGTGAAGCTAAGAGCATTTTGGGAATGGAGATCCGCAGAGTCAGAGATAATGATAAAATTTATTTGACACATGTGCTTATTTGAAGAAGGTTTTACAGCAGTTCAATGTGAGCATGGAAACGAAGCTAGTCAGTGTACCATTAGGAGCTCATTTGAAGCTTTCATATGACCTTTTACCGAAAATAGTTGAAGATTGAGAGTTGATGTTGAAGACTTCATATGCGAGCGTAGTTAGGAGTTTGATGTATGCTATGGTTTGTACGAGGCCGGATTTGTCACAGGCAGTGAGCATGGTTTCTAGATACATGCACGACCCAGGTCTGGGTCATTGGGATGCCGTGAGATGGATTTTGAGGTACATTCAAGGTACTATTAACGTTGGTTTGGTTTTCGAATAGGACACTAGTGATGGGCATCTACGTATTGGATATGTAAATTCAGACTACGCTGGAGATTTGGATAAACACCGGTCGACGATTGGGTATGTGTTTACTTTGACCCGTGCGTCGATGTGTTGGAGATGCACCTTGCAGTCTACGGTGGATTTGTCGACGATGGAGGTAGAGTATATGGCGATTACGGATGCTGTTAAGGAGGTCATTTGGTTTCAAGGACTTTTGGAGAATCTTGATGTTTCGCAGCGATCCGTCACCATTTATTGTGATAGCATGAGTGCTATGTATTTGGTGCAAATCAGGTCTTTCATACGAGGATGAAGCATATCGACTTTCGTTATCACTTCGTTTGAGATGTTCTTGAAGATGGGGATGTGGAGCTCGTGAAGGTTCACACAAAAGATAATCCAGCAGATAATGCTCACAAAGGTGGTTCCGAGCAACAAGTTTGATCATTATAGAAACTTGCTGTAAATTCGTGATTGTTGATGTCGTTCGCGGCAATTTAGATGAACTACGTGTAGCTTGATCCCTTGGGAGAGGGGGTACGTAGGCAACCACATTGGTACAACCGGATTTGGCAAGATGATATAGTGGTGCTCATGTTGGTGTCGGCACAGTTTTGGGAAAACTTCGCCGAGGTGGAGAATTGTAGAAAACGCAGGCGAAAATCAGAAAATTTGAGTTGAAATAATAGCTACAGTAACCCTCAGGCCGGTCGACCGAGGGTGCAAGGCGATCGACGTAATCGTCATTAAAATAGGATACATGAATTCTCAAATCAGTCGACAAAGGCAAAGATGGGGTCGGCCGAAAAAGTGCACGATTACAGGGTGAGAAATTGTGCTTCTGACGGTCGACCGCATGGCTATGACCGGTCGACTGCGATGCGGTTATGGGCCAGTTTCGGTTTTTCCAGTTAGTTTCGGATTGGTGTTTGATATAAATATAAACACGTCTTTTGAGCACTTTGAGAGGGAGATATTGTGAGGGAGTTGAGAGCTTTGGTTAGGGTTATATTTGAGTGATTTTGTGAGTTGTAACCCGTTGTATTTCTCTTCTATATAGTTAAATCTTTCTATCCTCTCCCCGTGGACGTAGGCAATTGTCGAACCACGTAAATTCCTGTGTTTGGTTTGATTTGTGTTGTATTTTGGTGAATTGCACTCGTGATTTGATTTGGTTCTCTTCTCTCATCGCTCACCATTACTCGTTTGGTTGTCGAGCACGCTTCCTCACGGCGCACAACATATTTATCTAGTGTTTAATTTGTGGGATTAAAGATGAGACTCAACGCCCCAAAATTTCTTGATTAGGCCGTCCGGATTGCCACTCTGATGGTAGCCCCCCTAAACAATCAAGGTTCCCCTTGTTAGCAACATTGAGAAGCATCCGTATAACTTCACAATTTAAGCGGCGCCGGCCAATCTGAATTACACCACATTAACTATTCATTAAAAAAAAATCACAAAAACAAATTTTTTTGAAGCTTTTGCATCTCAAAACAAACACGACATCGATAACCTTAACGGCAGTCAAATATCCAACACATATGGGCATCATCAACCTCGAGTCGCTCTCTCTATAAGATTGGAAGCGAGTATAACCAAATTCAAGCACTCCTGATTCTCCTTCTCAAGCAACGAAGCAGCCCCAGACTTATTACACGCATCAATGCACATCGAAACATGATCCATTCCCGTCGTCAAAGATTTAGTGGTCCCCGCAAACCCCCCCTTACTGTACCTCGGCATCGCCTTCTGCAGCTTAGGCTTAGCCTGCTCCAGCTTCGGTATCGAGGTCTTGTACAGGTCCTCGCACAGGGAAAGCGCCAGTTGCTGGTCGTTATTGTAGGCTTCGTTCTTCTTGAGCTCCTCGATTCTTGATTGGGTTTTTTTGTAGGCCTCAATGGTGAGGTCGGTGACGACAGAGGCTAGGGCTCGCTTGTCGTCTGTTTTAGCGTTAGAGTTTGACTTGAGGGTTGAGATGCAGAAGTCGTAGTGTTTTGGGTCGGCGACTTGCTTGCATGTGTCGTCGATGCTAGCGTTGGCGAGGAGGAGGATGAGGAGGAAGGAGAAGAGGAAGGTGGAGGTCTTCATTTTTTATTTTTTGCTTGCTGGTTTTGAATTGCAATTTTTTTTTCGTGATTTGATTTGTGTGTAAGTTTATATAGAGATGTTGGTGGAGAGCATTTATATATAGCATTAAGGAAGAAGGGATTGGAGAGGTTCTCTCTCCGTGTTTTACTCCGGGGTTGATCACGTTTGTAGGAAGAGAATGGATGATATGTCTCTAATAAATGAACGGTAGATAATTAGATTTGCACACTTTTGGTCCCCGAATAATATTTATCCTGAATAGATTTCTCAAAATATGGAATGTGACAAATAATTTATACTAAAATATTTTCCACGTCAGGTTGTAAACGAAAAGCATTAAATTGGAGAAGTGCACATTCTTAAGGTATGTAATTATTTATTTATTTTATAGAATAAGAATTAGTACATTTTGTTTAGAAAAGAAAACCGAGAGTGAGTGCAAATGCCTAGCTGGCACAAAAGATAAAACGTTTGCAAGCAAATATAT
>BQKN01000830.1:401208-412883 GCA_022839385.1 Asparagus kiusianus
GGAGAGATTTGGTCTTTTTTCATCTAGGTCCTTCATTTTTTTGTAAAATTTAACCACTCGGAAATCAGTTATTTCTATAAATGAGTATCCAACGAATAAGGTATTGACACATGGCGCCAGCGTAGAGGAAATTTCCTACGCTGCCAGCTCACCTCCCGTTTTCTCTATATATATATATAGAAAAAGAGAGATATATATATATATATATATAGAGAGAGAGAGAGAGAGAGAGAGAGAGAGAGAGAGAGAGAGGGATGAAGGAGACAAAAAGCAACTATTATATAAGTAAAATATCTATCTATATTCGATCGGAGGAACACATACGTAAGTGTCATACTAATTAAGTTGTTGGAGGAACACTTATATATAGTTACTTACTTGCCCCAATTAAATATAGTTAAAGAAATGATAATTTCAATTTCAAATGTATGATCAATATATATTTAGATATTTAGATACAAATCTTGTTATTTCACTTAACCTGTACCCTATATATTATCCCCAAATATAAATTTCTCGCTTAAATATAAGGCAATAATGAAAGAGAAATTTTATGGTTTCCTTCGTGTTACCTCATTTTCTCCATGAATAGTGGTTTATTTATCTCTTGTGTAGTTATTTGGATAATATCACGAAGTCCCATGTATCCTAATTAGATTAAAAAGTAATAATATGGTTGAACTTTAATTTTAAGCCATAGTTGTCCATACTCTTAAGTACATGTTACTGCATTTCATTGGCGGATGCAGAATTTTTGAAACGTGGTTTCACTCATAATTAATAATGAATAAAAAAATTATAATTGTCACCCACGAGTTTTTATATTTTGAAGGCAAAAAAAAGTGTATGATAAAATCATCAGTAAAACTGTTTAAATACATCTTTCTCAGTATATTTTTCTAACAAGCATGCATTCAACTAATCATCGGTTCTTTTATTCTGCAATTTGCTCTTTATTAACTTCATTGCAGAAAAAGTTATTTATAGTTGTCGTAGCTATGTGTAACAATGTCATATTCAAAAGCAAATATAGCAAAGAAGGGATGTTATGCTTTTGAATCTCCATCATTTTCTTTGAAAGATTACCTACCAGTTGTAAATTAGCAAATATTGCATTTCTATGCGCATCAACAATGTTCGTAAGTGTCAAATTCATTCTTGGAATCCATCTTCTATGGAAATTTGGTTTGTTCTATAGGTTTACTAGATGTGTCACCTAGTTTTTTAGTGGGATGGACTGTTTAAATTGGTGTGTTTGAAGTGGGTTGGGTTCGTAGCTAGTCCTCCTTGACCAAAGTAAATGGTGTGACATGACATCATTTTGGTCGAAGTAAATCTGCCCTGTAACATTTCATACGTGTGAGTTGTGGAAGTATTTGTTCAACTGTCCGTTTCCTTATTGCTTTATTATGTCGTGTTTACAAGTCATATTGTCAGCTCAACATATGTTAACCTTTTTTGAGATTGCTACCTTGCAGTGCTGGTGACCTCCTTAACCAACTTGGTTTCTTAGGTTGTCATCTCATGATTACCAATGTTACATCGTCTTTATGGACTAATCAAAGGGCTTCTTTTCTCGCGGGAATCCATGGATGAATATTTTTTAGTGGACATGAACCACGCGAACATGGGTCCGAATTCTCTACAATATTGATGGTGGAGAACACCTACAATTAGTTAGATGAGCTCATATAGGATTGGCCATGGGTCTAGTCGACTTGCAGGCTGACTCGGCTCAGTCCGCCATTGGTCATGACCTGGCCCGGTCTGTAGTGGGCCGGGCCCAACTCGGCCCTTGATATACCTTGGTCATGGGCCGAGCAGAGTCCAGCCCCATATCAGGGGTCAGAGAAGTAGGCCCGACCCACATTGGTTGCTACAGGCCGGGCCCGACTCGGCCCTTGATATACCTTGGTCATGGGCCGAGCAGAGTCCAGCCCCATATCGGGGGTCAGAGAAGTAGGCCCGACCCATGTTGGTTGCCTGATCCGGGTTGTCCTACCCACCCCCGACACATGATGTATATTTTAGTTAGGTTAGCTCTTTCTTTAGCCCTTTGGGTCTGCAGCTAGCTGCCAACAAAGCCAAAAGGCCATATGTCTTTGGCTCGTGGTTCTTTTGGCCTATTGAGAAAGAAAATATTTTTAAGCTCGTTGTTGTCTACTTGAAAGCATTAAAAAGTTTAATACAAGTTTAAAATAGTTTAATATAAGTTTAAATTACTAAAAACTAAATTAGAAATAATTTTATAATTATAATACAAGTTTAATATAATTAAAAATGTAAAAATAAGGGGAAAAAGATGAACAAAAAACCCATGGGGCGGCCTATGACTCACGAGCTGTGGACCAGGTCAGACCCGGTCTACACCTAGGCAGATCGTTAGCCGGACTTATCTAGGATCAGAGAAGTAGGTCTGGCCTACTCTAACCCAGTCGGGTTCGAGTTAGGTCCAGCCCTGCTTTGAACTTGGCAGCTAGGTCACGAGCCTGAACCGGCTCGCCCACGCCCACCTTTAAGCTCATACTATTGGCTATCTTACTGAGTTCCACAATTAAAATTTTTTGTATATTATTTAAATAATTAATATTATTCACTGGGCTCTACTGAGTGAAGGGTACTCTTGGGGAAGATCAGCCTGTTATCCCTAGAATAACTTTTATCCGTTGATTGATTAACAGCTGTAGAGAATCTCTATAATTAAGGATGTAGAAATCTTACATTTTCTTCGAATGCAAGCACTGGGTCCCACACTAATCTTCTATCAACCTGTAGCCATGGACTGATATTGCCTAAGGATCGTGTGCGCTAGTGATTTTTCAATCTGTTATAAGTATTACACTCCAATTAAATCTTCAGTTATATTTCCATTTCCGTTGCGATCATAAATTAATTAGTTGTAGGCCTAGAGCTCTAGCTTGTATTCAGACTTCAGACCAGCATTTGTACTCTATATCAGTATTTGATCGTATTGTACTTATATTTTGTGTATATATCATTTAAGTTTTCCCAGCTTATTCATATATTTTAGAAAATTTGTGTCGAGGCCCCTCTTCAAATACCAGCATGTGATCCATTCCCTTCAACTTTTCTCCACGTGATTTCTCGCGTTAACCCACTTTCTCAAGTGAAAAAACCCTTTCAGATTGTTACCTCAAAGAAAGAAAATAATTTTTCTTTATCTCCCAACCACCGCCACCCTCAACCTCTCATCTTTTTTTTATTTTCCCATGAGCCCATGAAAAATATTTTCTTCCCCTTCTCCTTCTTCTCAACCATTATTTCTTTCACCGCCACCTTTTTTATTGCATTCTTCTTATCTTTATTCTTGTCATTTATTAATCATTGTCTTTTTCAATACCACGGTCACTATTCCGACATATTTTTTTCTTTCTTCAATTATCCCTCTACTTCTTTTTCTATAGTTATTGTTGCATCATTTAAAGCCTATCATCTTTAGCTTAAACGACAAATCTCTTAAAATCAAACAAAAGTTGACATGTAATAGTTAAATTTAGCACTCAATGGCTTATTGCAACACCTAACAATCAAAGTTAATACTCAAAGGTTAAATGTAACACCTAACAGTCAAACTTAACACCTAATAATTAAATTTTAATATTTTACATTCAAACTTAACACCACTTTAAGTTTTTTTTGCCGTCATGGCCTCTGCTCCACCACTTTTCCTCTTTCATCAACCATCTCTAGTTCTTCTATAAAATCTGTCACATCCCTAAAAAATTGTCTGCCTTGGCTAAAACAATCACTTTTGAGCGTTAATTTTTTAATGTTAACTTTAACTGTAAATTTTAAGTGTTGACTTTGAAAATTATAAAGATTTCAACATTTGAAATATTTAAAAAATGTAAAGATTTTAACTCTTGAAATTTATAGTTAATAGTCAAATTTTAAAGTTATTACTAAAAATTGACCGTCTTTACCAAAGGAAACGGCCATTGAGGGATACAGTGACGTTTATGGAAAAAGAAAGAGTAAAGATTGTTAAGAAAAGAGGAAAATTGACGGAGAAGATGCAGTGGCAGCCAAAAAGTTTAATTGTTAATTCATTTCACACCTTACGTGTTGCTTGTAAAACTAAAATGTCATCTTTAAGGCTTTAGTCTTAAGTTTAACCATTATGTATTAAGTTTAATTGTCAGGTGTTAAGGTTAACTACTGAGTAGTAATTGACAAGGGATTTCTAAGTTCTAAAATTACCGCAAGTATTCATCTATCCAGTTATAGTTTTTATAGAATAATCCACTGAGAATTTGGAGTTTCAAAAGACACTAGTACAAATTTGGTCTGCCCAAATGGTTTCCATAATCGTTTAGGCAAGCGCGTGAAGCCTAAATGGTTTAAAATGTTTGAGTGAAATAAAATAAAAAAAGAAAAATATCACCCAAACGGTTAGCCCAAATGGGTATAACTGTCTAGGGGTATTTATTAATAAAACTTTTAATAAAATTGCTTTTTCACATATTTAAATGTTTATAACCTACCAAAATATAATAATTTTATTGATTAATAGCCTAGACTAATTAGAACATGAGTAAATTAAGCTCAAAAGGAGGAACTAGTTATTTAAGTAAAAACTACCTAGCTTCATCATGCTAAGCAACCTAAATTAAATTAGCTATACATGGAATAAAATCAAACAAAAATAAAAGAAGAAAAAGAAGACATTGCAAGATCTAAATATAAGAAGAAAAACTTTTATAAAGAAAAACCTAAGGGGTTATATTCTTTCCAGATTGTTAATTTGGACTCGGACAATTGTCCACAAATCCGATATTCTTGGATTGGGACATGGACTCGGATTTTATGGTCAAAGCCCCGAACTTTGACTTGAACTCTTGGACTGGATTTTGATTTTTGTGAGTAGCATTATTGAACTTTTGGTCTGGATTTTTGAAACTTTTGCTTTGGTTTTATAGATTGATGGTTGGATTCTCGGTCTAAATTTTAGATTGGTGGATTATTTGCATTAGGAGTTTTAAATTTATTATCTTGAATAATAATTATTAGCAAAAAATAAATATTAATTTTAAAAAACTACTCTCATTTCAATTAACGGATGACAACAACAAAACTGAATACATTTTTAGTCCATTTAAACATTTTAAATGAAGTTTATCTAATGTAGTATTAAATATTTGAAGTATTTGAATATTTAATAAATGTTAAATAACAAACATATCTAAGTTAATATTAAATATTAAATATATTAAGTGATTAAATAGTACTAAAGATATATTATTTTACAGGAATTAAATAAATTTATAAAAGTTGCATAAAAATATTTTAAAATAAATACATTCAATGTTAATAACATAGAAATATGGAATATTGTAAAAATAAATATGTTTAATTTGAAATATATTAAAATTTTAAATAAGTAAAGAGAAGATTAGAGAGAAAATCCACATAGTAACATCACAATGCATCAAATTTAACTTGGACTTTTTCTTAAAAATTTCTCATTAAAAACTATAGAGATGGAATGTAGTATAGATTTTAAAATCCTAGTCCTACAAACAATCCTAGACAACCAATAACACCTTAAATTCAAATTTAAATCCTAGTCCTAAACTAATAAAATATTAAATTCAAATCCAAATCCTTATCCTAAACTAATAACACATTAAATTTAAATCCAAATCCTAGTCTTAAACTAATAATAACTTAAATTTAAATCCAAATTCTAGTCCGAAACAGATAATACCATAAATTAAAATACAATAAAAAGTCTGAGTCCAAATCAGCAATCCTCAACCACTACATAAAAGAAGTTTTATAATGAAGATGGTCTTCCTTTCAAATAGTCAAGCCCTCAATTATTTACAAGTTCGATTGATGAATTGATGAAAAACAAGAGGGGTCAAGGATCTTATTTGTACTATACAGGAATTGATTGTAAACATAGGATAGAAATACCTCATAGCTGTAGGATTTAACTTGATCTTTAAGTAATTGAATATAAAATTGAGAAAATAAATAGGTCAAATTTAAGATCAAAGTAGATTTGCTTCCTAATCCAAATAAGGCTCTAATTTGTTTCTAAAAAGGGAGAAGTGTTCCTAAGGTGATGCCTTAGATAATCATCAAAGGAGGCCGAAAATCATATGATTAAGCTACATTGTGGATGATCCGCTTCGTTGAACTTGATCTACATATTCTAAAACCCCAACACATCATGTTTGGGGTGAACCCATCGTCGTTTGACCCATCATCCACTCGTATCAATTTTAACGGTTTTGAATGAATAGAACTTTTTACATGGCTCGACAAAGGGTCAAACGATAACAAGTTCACCCCAAATGTGCTGGGGTTTTACAATATGTAGATCAAGTTTAACAAAGCAGATCATCAACAATATGGTTCAATCATGTGATTTTAGGCCGCGTCCTTAGATGATTATCTAAGGCGTCACCTTCGGAATACTTTTCCCTGAATTTGGATCCTCTCCACTACAAAAAAAGTAGTGGAGAGACCACTACTTTTAATCTCAATCGTTGATTACTTAATATGCATTTATGGTACAATCTAAATCTAACAATTACAATACCTCCGTGTATTGTACTCATTTCCAATTTACACTTAAAGAAAAAATCACAACCACCAACTAGATAATCAATGATTATGATTACATAATGGTCTCTCTAGTACTTTTTAGATAGTGGAGAGGATCTGAATCCCTTTTCCCTTCTAAAAAACAATCTAAAGCTGATTATCATATTTCTACCAAAATTGGGAACTGGAGATGGAATTTTAAGAATATTCTAATCTAAATAGACCCATCTCATCGAGATAGGCAATTTTTATATCTAGTATTCTAGATTCTGACTTTTGGATTGAGAGATATTATCTTTACTCTACGGTTGAAAATTTGACACTAGTAAAAAAAGTATCAAAGACGGGGAACATCCTAAACTGAAAAATAACCTAGGATGTTTATGCATCCTAGACAGAATATCCATCTAAGGTAGTATCCTAGACAGATATTTATTTCATATTTTTAACATATTTGTGGATCCCAGTATTCTAAACTAATTTTTTAGTCATTGTAGATGGACCGTCTAGGATAGTCGATCCAGCAAAAGCAAGCTGTAGATTTTCATTTTTGGTTTTTAGACCAAGCGACACAATTCTAGCCCCCCCAATGGTCAGTTTATATACAAAGTGTTAGATCCTAAGGGGGGTGATTAGGGTCTTATGCTAATCTAATCCGATTTTATGCTAATTAAATCTAATTTAAATATTATTCTTGTAAGATAAACATACAATATGATATGAGCAAGAATATCCAATATGAACAAAGAGATATATCTTATATGGTGAAATATATGTAAGGATGTATAAACAACACAAGGGTAAACAATCTAAACTAAAGATACAATTGTGATAGGGCAATATAAACAATGCAAACACATAATATGATCACGGAGTTTGGACCTTCCTATGTCTCCGTTCCCCACTCCCGAGGAGAAATCCACTATCACAACCGGGTTTTCTACGCTCACCCGAATAACGTTTACACCACACAATATCGGTTTTCAACTCTTACCGATCAACGTTTACAACCTCACAATGTAACTATACTCTACACCCTCTAAGTGTTGGTCTCTACCCCGTGTTCTTCCTTAAGTGCTCGAAATTACCACCTCTATCTAGGCTTTACTACCGACCCCACTCCTCTTGGAAGCGACCCTGTATCTCACGACACACTCCTCTCGGTGTACTAGTGTAATACAAAGTGAATCTTATAATAAGCACAATACAACAAATGATTGTTCTCTAATATGGATGAGAACATAATGTAAGCTCACACTCAATGATACACTCCCCACAACCCAATTTATACTATGTATGAAATACTATAAGCCCAATGGCTGTGTGTGTAAGCAATGAGAAAATCAATTATAAATTCAATGTAAAACCCTAGCTTGATGAAAATGATAAACAACAAATAATTAATACAAAGCTAGTTTTTAGTTTAGAAAATTTTCTCTAAAAAACAAGATGGAGAGACGGATTAAAATAGAGCTCAAACAATATAGATGATCTCCTCCACTTGTGAAACAATTTTCACAAACCAAACAAACTTTAAACCAAACTTAAACCCTTGTTAAAACTCTTTTAAACTTGTTTTACAACATTCCATTGGTTGTTCTGGTAGGGGGGGTCGAGGGTTTATATAGGAAGAGAAAACAACAGCCAAAACCATAAGCAAATCAGCAAAATCTCCCAAAAACCAAGAAACAGATTCTGTACAAAACTAGCTGTTTGACAGGCTATCAGTCGACTGACGGGCGACGCCAGTCGACTGATAAGCTGAACATCGTATTCAAATACAAGCTTATCAGTCGACTGACATATATTTTCAGTCAACTGAAAAACTTCAGTCGACTAGTCAGTCAACGGAAATAGAACAGAGACTAAATGAAGATAATAGGCACTTTCTTCAGTCGACACATCAGTCGACTAATAACAGGCTATCAGCTTGACGGTTTTGAAAGTGAGTTTCAATGCTCCGTTAAAAATAGTAAATAAATTCTAAAAAGTGTAAAACTTTGGAAAATGATTGTAGACATGTAATGAACATGCTACAAAGACTGATTTTCAAAAAACTCTTCCCATTTGTAAAATATCATCATTTTACAAAATAGTCCAAAACATGTAAATGTAAAATACTTGTTTTTGATATTTGACATAAACCATGTTTTGAAACTTTATAAACTTGATTTTATAGACTTGAAAAAATATGTAAACTATTGTTATAAAGTCTATAAACAATGAATATAGTATTTTAACAAAATACACATATAATGCACTAAAACATGATTTCATTGAATTAAATAGACTTCATATTGATGAAATCATATATAGGCATATAAACATGAAACAAGTATGAATTTTCCAATTATATTTATTTGTTTCATATTTAAACTTGAAAACCAAAACAAAAATACTAAATATGAAAGATGTAATTTCATATTTATATAAACCTGAAAACTAATAACATGTATGTATATATATACCTATTTATATATAAAACTAAAATGTGTATGTATGTATATGATATTAAGCTTAAAGTACTAACACATATATTATAAAAACCTAAACTAAATTACTCAAGCTACCTAGATCTTCGATGAAGCTCAATTTGGTACACTTGAAGATGAAGCTTGAACTTGGATCTTTAACTTGAATTGCATGGCTTCACTCCACTATTTCCACCAACCTCCATTTGATATGATCGTTATGACATAATTCCATCCAACCTCTAACGTGTTGTTTGTCTATAATAAATAGAAAATCACAAACACTAGACAAACAACATTAGTCATAAATTGTTTGTTAAACATCTTCAAAACAAGAAGGCCAACAATCTCCCCCTTTTTGATGATGACAAATAATTTACAAAAAAGATATACATGCATGAAAGAAATGAATATATAAATTAGTATATATCATGAATATAAATAAGAAAGGCTATACTCACAGTATTTCTCCCCCTTTGACAACATCATAAAGGGAAAAACAAAAGAATAAAGAGAGCAAAAGCTCCCCCTACAAATAAGCATGGGTGAGTATAACAACAACAACAATATATATATATATATATAAATATATATATATAGGGATTGCTCCCCCTATCAAAATGCCTTATTGGAATATTTAGCTTATGAAAATAAAAATCAAACATATAAAATAGCTAGATTTATGAAATCAAAAGAAAATGAACATGAAAATCATGCGAAATATTTTCAAATGAAAACTAATTAATTAATAAAATCATAAATCAAGATTTAAGCCAAAAAATGATATTTGATCAATAAAGGAGATTTTCTTTGTAAAACTTGATAAAACCACATAAAGAATACATTATAAAGCATATTTGAAATTTGAATCGTCTATTTGTGCTTATATAATCAATTCAAAAGAACAAATCTAAGCAAAATTTTCATAGTTCAAAAATAACATACAAGAATCATGAACTATGGATATTAAAAACTAAAAATCATATTTAAGAGTATAAAACCAAACCATCATTGATTTTCACAAATGAGAGAGGCAACCATATCAAGCTCATGAGCTTGTTCCAACCCATATAAGGACTTTTAGTACCCGGTAAACAATATTTGAAAATAAACACCCAATAAATCCGGGAGGTTATATAAATACAAACCTCTCATCAAAATAAAACCAATAATCATGAAAACAAAAGAATTTGACCAATAAAAAGAATTGTTTTCATGTTCAAACAATTAAAGTATAATTTTTAAAACCAAGAAAAGGAAAGAAAAAACACTAAAATACTTGGTTTAAAAATCAAATTTGTTTTGGTACCCAAGAATTCTTGGTACTAAGAGATTTAGGGACATGACCCCTATCTTTTAAGTTCTAAGCCCTAGGGTTATGAACCCTCTTGGGCATATTTGGTGCACTAATACGGTCAAAACAATAATCATTCAAATGACCCTTCCGATTGCAATGTGTGCAATGAAAGAGATCCATTTGTTTTTGTGGACCATTAGCTCGCGCATGGGAATCATTTGCAAATATTGATGGTTTTTTAAAATCTTTTTGTAAATGAGAAACATTATCAAACAAAGGTGGTCATTTTGGAACATTTTGCAAAATAGGAGCTTTTTGCATATCAAAACAAAATTTAACAAGATGTCCAAACCTACCACACACATCACATTTAAAAACATGTGGTCTACTAGAAACATTTGGCAAACGTGATTTTCTTTTCAAATCAAAACAATATTCGGCCAAATGACCAAAACGACGACGATGTTCACATCTATACACATGAGCATGCTTGTGATGAACAATGGGTTGATGTGTGTGTACATGTGATGAAGAAACTTGATGAGATGCACAAGGAGCATTAGAATTCTTATGTTTGTGTGCATCATACCAAATTTTCATTTAGTCATCTCCTACGTTCAATCTCCTCCTCCTCCTCTCATCCTCCTCCATTTTAAGTTCTCATACATCTCCTCACCGACCTCAATGGTGTCGATATCCCTTCTACTCTTCATCTCGTTGACCTCGATCACTGCCATGTCCTCCTCCATCGATCGCCAACAGCCGCTGCCTCCTCCTCCTTCACTTCCAAACTGTCGTCTCTGGTCCTACTTTCCTCTATTTTCTTTTTTTTTTCCAATATTAATCAATTTTATCTTTATCTAATCTAATTTCTTTTTTGGTGCAGCTAGGATGTTTTTGTTTGGCTTTGTTGAAGGGAAAATCTTCATGAATGATGGATTTGGTGCTCTTGAGCTCAAGTGTAACTAAGGGTGGTAAACAATCGAATCGAAGTGAATGATAAGGTGTTTGTATTTATATTTGTTTAAAATTATCAAATTTTAATATTGACTTTAATATTCATATATGGAGCTTTTCAAATTTGAAGTGAATACTTGATATTTGATATTCATGAATACTTATCGAATATCAAAGTATATTTATCCCGCTAAAGAATTTGAATTTCATATTCGATAAATATCCATTGATATTCATGAACACTTATCAAATAAGTATATTTATTCTGCTAAAGAGTTTGATTTTTAAATAGTATTTAAATTCATAGATAAGAAGTATTCCTTTATAATATATGATGTATATGTGTGTGTGTTTTTCTATATATATATATATAT
>BQKN01000830.1:413283-428475 GCA_022839385.1 Asparagus kiusianus
TATATGTATATGTATATGTATATGTATATTTATATGTATATGTATATATAGGTATATGTATATGTATACATATACATATACATATACATATAAATATACATATACATATACATATACATATAAATATACATATACATATACATATACATATAAATATACATATACATATACATATACATATACCTATAAATATATATATATATATATATATATATATATATGGAGAATCGCTGGCCAGCACTCCCTCCATGCGCTGCGTGGGTGTTTTTGAAAAAACACCATGATTCTCTCGCCCCGTGACCCTAAAACCTCTCAAAAAGCTCTCTCTCTCCCCCAGTGACCTTAATAATTCTCTCTCTCTTAGGACCCCAGATCCCTAAAATTCCAGCCCCTCCCTAGCCCTAACCCCAGCTCCAACTCTAGCCCATCCAAGACCCTCCCTCTCTCTCGGCGCTCACTCTTGATCCCAACCCCGGTGCCAACCAAGTCCCTCTCCGCCACGACCGATAAACTCGTAGCCCCATTATATTCTCTCCCCATCCAAGACTCTCTCTCTCTCTTGGCGCTCGCTCGTGACCCCAACCCCGCCACTGACCAAATCCATCTCTGCCGTGGCCGATGAACTCGTGGCCCCGCTATATTCTCTCCCCCTCCAAGACCCTCCCTCTCTCTCGGCGCTGCAGGTAATAACTCGAACCCTCTCTTGATCTCTCTCTAGATCCCTCTTCTTGCTCTCGACTTCTCCTCCACGAGATCCAATCCCCCCATACTCAATCAAGCCCTCCGCCATTAAGCCCCCCCCCCCCCCCCCAACCCTTCAAACCATCACCTCCTTCTTCATTAGAAAATATGTTTAAGCAAAATGCTTATGCTTCAATTTTAATAGAAAATGTGAGTTTTTTTAATAGATTATGTGGGTTTGGTTTCTGATTAATAATTTTGACAAAATTGCTTGGTTTCTTTAGTTTTTTTGTTTAGAATTAGATTGTGTCAATAGGTTCTTTTGTAATCTTAATTAACTTTGTTTTTATCATTTGACTTATAACACGCTCTGCTATTGTAAATACTTTGTGTGTCTCTTATATTATTCTTCTTTCTTGATTTTAGGAAACCTGGTCATTGTTTTTCTCCTAAAACTTTTGAGCAATTGGTGATCAAAAACTTCATTGGGTTTTTGGTTTTTTTGGGGTTCTGGACCCTTCTGATATTTTGTTTGGATAAATATCCTCCTTGTAAAAATCTTTCATCAGTCATGTAAATTGAAATTTCAAACTATCTTATCCTTCGAGAAACAAAATGCTGCAAAGAATCGTGGTTTGAAGCAGTCTTGAGCCATGATCATCATACTTTGCTAGAACTTATTCTTTTGAAATTGTTGCGCTTATGACATTTTTTAAAGTCTTCCTTGCATTTGTTTTACAGCAAATAAAGTCAACTAGGGTAGCGTTCGGAATGGCAGAATTAAGTGCTATTGGAAGTGAAATTGTGGCAAATATTGAAAATGCTCCTAAACCACTACTCGGAATGAAGTTTAATACTTATGAAGAAGCTTATAACTATTATAACTCTTATGCATTATTGATGGGTTTTGGAATAAGGAAGATCACGGTAAATTACTCTTGCAAGACTAGGGACGTGCTAGCTAGAATGTTTGTTTGTGATAAGGAGGGCTATAGATCTAATAGAGACAAGATATAGATGCATTTTCGGCGAGAGACCTAAGTGGGATGTAAGGCAATGATGAGAGTTAAAGTATTAGAGGACAAATCATGGGAGGTCACGGGATTTGTTGAAGAACATACAAATCAGGTGTTGAGTAGTCCAGACAAAGCAAAAATACAGAGATCACATCAACAATTCTATAAAACTCAAAGATGTAAAAAACTTATTGAGAGTCTGCAATAAGAAGGTATGCCTCCATCCACTATTTCTCGCGTCATTAGTGCAACCAATGGAAGAGAAGGTGAATTAGTGACACCACAATAATGTATTGATCACATCAGAACCCGTAGAGCCAACAATATTGGCCATGAATGCATATTTATCATTCGACATTTTCAGAGTATGACAGCTAATGATCCAGAATTTTATTTTGTAATAGAAGTAGACAGCAGTGGACAAATGAGGAGTGTTTTCTAGGTTGACAGAAGAGGAAGAGTATCTTATTTGCAATTCAGTGATGTTGTTGTGTTTGATGTGACATACAAAACTAATAAGTTCAGTCTTCCATTTGCTCTATTTACTGGTGTGAATCACCATAGGCAGTCCAGTTTACTTGGTTGTTCACTATTAGCTGATGAATAAGAAGATACATTTGTGTGGTTATTTCAAGAATGGCTAAAATGCATGCATGAGGTTGAACCAAGTGCTGTTATAACAAATCAGGATAGAACCATGTGTAATGCTATTCACTCAGTATTTCCAATGACAAGACACCGTTATTGCTACTGGCACATGCAAAAGCACATTACTGATCATTTGCCAACTTTGGGGTCTCATTATGGTGAATAGTTTTAAAGGTATTGGGGCTTGTGGTATAATAGTTCTTCAATTGAACAGTGTGAAGGATATTAGCTTGAAATGAAGGAGAAGTTTGATATAAATGAAGAAGGGGATGGATGGTTGCAAACAGTTAGAGGTTGAAGAAGATTAAGGATTGATGATGAATTCCTCAATTGAAAATGCATCAGTCGAAGAAGATTGAGGATGAATTCCTCAATTGAAAATACAAGCCACCTCTTTGTAAACTCAAACTTAAACACTTAAACAATCTTTTAAACACTTTTAAACTCTTGTTAAAAACCCTCTTGAATAGTTATTCTGATGAGAACAAAAGGGGTTTATATAGGAAGAAAAACCAAGACGAAACCTAAGCAAAACCATCAAAAATAATAAAATAAAAAAAGCTGGAAATATAGTTGTTGGAGCTAGTCAGTCGACTGACGGGATGCATCAGTTGACTGATGAGCTGACCGTTGTATCCATTTTTCAGCTCATCAGTCGGCTGGCAATCTTTATCAGTCGACTGATGAATCATCAGTCACCTAGTCAATCGACCGAAACAAAACAAATTTTTTTTGATGATTCCAGGCACATTCTTCAGTCAACTGATCAGTAGACTGATAACAGGTTTTCAGCCTGTATTGAATAGTAAAAACCAACTTTGAAGAGCTTTAAAAAATAGCAAATAAATTCCAAAAAATGTAAAACTTTGGAAAAAGTTTATAATCATGAATATGAACATGTTGGAAAAAGAATTTTTCAAATTTGTCTTACCATTTGTGAAAACACCGAAATATTCAAAAGTACACAAATACATGTTTTTCAAATATGTTGATTTTGACATCTTAGCTCAAACCAAGTTCTGAAAAGTTGTGTAATGTTTTTATGGACATAATAAAAGATGTTAGCATGGTTTGTATAGTCCAAAACATATTTGAATATATTTTTCATAAAAACACCTGTTTTCATAAAAATTCACAAATGTAATGTGTGTGTATATTTGAGCTTATAGAATTAACACATTATATAATCCTATACTAAGTATATCAGAAAAGAATCTTCTGAAGCTTGGACTTGGATTGATTGACTTGATATGCATAGCTTCAATATATATTTGTTTTTCTCAATTTCTTGAATATACCTGTATATACTAAACAACACAAAACAAAATACTGAAAACAATATTAGTTATAAATTGTTTGTAAAATCATTATCAAAACAAGAGGATCCAACATAAACAAGATAATAAATATGTGTTAAAACCCACAAGATACTCCCCTAAGTGTTGACCTACCCCTGTCAAATTCCTCAAGTGTTTGGATTTACAACCTCTCACTAGGTATTACTATCAACCCATTTCTCTTGGAATTGATCCCGATCTCTCCCAACCACTCCTCTAAGTATCTTTGTGTGCTTAAACATGTTTTAACAATGTAGATTACATGAAACAAAATAGATATGAAATCGATAGATTAAAACTAATAGCAAGCAAAAAAGCATCAAAACAAGTATTTAAAGAATACACATGCCTAATTCATTTCATGTACGACAAAAATCTTCTTCACTAAGGGGTTTGGTAAAGATGTTTGCTAATTATAATTTTATATCAATGTAAATAAAGAAAACATCTTTCCTATCTACATGATCTCGCAAGAAGTGATGTTCTACAACTATGTGTTTGGTTCTAGAATGTAAAACAAAGTTTTTTGAAATATTAATCACACTAG
The DNA here is from genome assembly GCA_022839385.1 of Asparagus kiusianus. Classification (NCBI taxonomy): domain Eukaryota; kingdom Viridiplantae; phylum Streptophyta; class Magnoliopsida; order Asparagales; family Asparagaceae; genus Asparagus; species Asparagus kiusianus. The sequence goes on from BQKN01000830.1 coordinate 417,513, forward strand.
TGTTATCACAAAATATTTTTGTATCATGAAAATGTAAATCAAAATTAACCAAATTTGTTTCATCCATCAAAGTTGTGTACAACACAAGCCGGTGGTAATGTACTCCGCTTCTGTAGTGGACAAGGTAACACAATTTTATTTCTTAGATGACCAAAAAACAAGTGAGTTACCCAAAAAATTAACATGTATCACTCGTACTCTTGCGGTCTACCTTACATCTGGTAAAGTCGGCATCACAATAACCATAAAGATTAAAAGAAGTGTTCTTAGGATAAACCAAGTTCTATAGTGCCATTTATATATTTAATAATTCGTTTAACCAAAATTAGATGAGATTTTTTAGGAGAAGCTTGAAAACGTGCACATGCACAAATACTAAACATAATATCCAGTCTACTAGCAGTGAGATAAAGTAAACTACCTATCATACCTCGATAAAGCTTTTGGTCTACCTTCTCACCACTCTCATACAAGTCCAACTTGATGGTGGTACTCATGGGGGTTGGTGCATATTTTGAGTTCTCCATTCCAAACTTCTTGACCAACTGTTTTGTATATTTGCTTTGTGACACGAAAATCCCATCATTTGTTTGTTTGACTTGGAGACTGGAAAAAATGTAAGCTCTCCCATCATGCTCATCTCAAATTGTTCTTGCATAATTTTAGAAAATTCCTTGCATAAAGATTCATTAGTGGCACAAAAAATAATGTCATCAACATAAATTTGAACCAAAATAAAATTATTTTTTATTTTTCTAATAAATAGAGTATTATCAATTTTTTCTTTTGAAAAACCATTATCATTGAGAAAACTTTATAGGCGAGCATGCCAAGCTCTAGGAGCTTGTTTTATCCCATACAAAGCTTTTTGAACCCGATAAACATGATTAGGAGATCAATGAAACCGAGGGGTTGCTCGACATATACCTCTTCTTTAATAAAACCATTCAAAAAGGTACTTTTAATATCCATTTGAAACAATTTGCAATTTTTAATGCTAAGAAAGGCTAAAAACATTCTAATTGACTCTAATCTTGCAACCCGTACAAAAGTTTCGTCATAATCAATGTCCACCTCTTGATTGTATCTTTGGGCAACTAAACGAGCTTTATTTCTAGTCACTATGCCAAATTCATCAAGTTTATTTCTTAAAATCCATTTTGTTCCAATAACTTGAAAATCTTTAGGTCTAGGAACAAGTTTCTAAACATTATTTCTTTAAAATTTGTTTAATTTAACATGCATAGCTAAAACCCAAATTCATCATTCAAAGCATCATCATCATGTTTAGGTTCAATTTGGGATAAGAAAAAGCTACATTACCACACTCGCTCATAGCATTTGAGCGAGTTAAAACTCCTTTTGATAGACTCCCTATAATTTGCTCCTTAGGATGATCCGGTGCAAATCTCCATGCCTTTGGGAGTTCCTCTTGATTTTGTTCAAGATTTCCTTCCCCATCTTTTGGTGCATCCGTTGGGGGTTTGTCATTTATTTGCATGAGTTCCAATCCTTCCTCAATATCATCATCATCCGTAGGCACAGTATATTGCAAACCATCATTAGATTCATCAAAAGTAACGTTTATAGATTCTTCATCAACGAGTGTTCATTGGTTAAAAACTCTATAAACCTTACTCCTTGATGCATATCCCAAAAATATACCAACATCAATCTTTGAATCAAACTTATCATGGTGATCTTTAGTGTTCAAGAGAAAACATTTACAACCAAAAATACAAAAATAGCCAATGTTTGGGGTTTTACCGAAATAGAGTTCATAATGTGTTTTCTTGGAAATAGGTCTAATTAAAACGCAATTAAAAACATGACAAGCCGTATTGACGGCTTCCGCCCAAAAATACTTTAGCAAATTAAAAGCATTAATCATTGTACATGTCATCTCTTGTATGGTTTGATTTTTTTCATTCAACAACACCATTTTGTTGTGATGTTCTTAGAGCGAAAAATATATGTGTTATACCATGATGGTCACAAAAATCACTAAAAGGTTTATTTTAAAATTCACTACTATGATCACTTTTAATTTTAATAATTTTCAAATCCTTTTCATTTTTAACTCTTTTGACAAAATGAGAAATTTCTTCAAAACATTCATTTTTATTTGCAAGAAAAATCACCCATGTAAAACGTGAAAAATTATCAACAATAACAAATACATAGAATTTACCCCCAAGAGAAGCAACACGCATATGACCAAATAGATCAAGATGTAGTAATTATTAAGGTTTAGTAGTGGATACCTCATTTATGGATTTGAAGGAATTCTTAGTTTGTTTACTGTAAAACCCCGAAAATTTCTATAGTATATATGTATATATATATATGTATGAATTATTAATAGTAAATAATTCCCTTGTGATGAATAACCATATAAATATGAGATATATATATGTTTAGCAGTGTTTGAGAACCCAGCAGGTGTTTTCAAGTGAGAGAAATCGAGTGATATATGGCCAGCATGTGAAATACCATCAGCAGGCATTTTTGTGCTGATCGGTCGATCGACGCGGTCGACCGGCGCGGTCGACTGATCAGCGATTAGAGGGTTTTTCAGGTTCGGTTCGGGTGTTTGTTTTTTTTGGGCTATTGGATTTCGGGTCGGGTTAGGGAGTTGGTATTTATACCAACTCAACCCAGGAGAGTTTCTTCTCTCCTCAGATGTAAACCCTAGCCCCTCTCTCTTCCCTCTCAAAACCCTAACCTGGATTTGGCGATTTGGGGAAGTTTTTAAAGATTTTCAGCGGGTTTCTGGATTTCCAGCAAAGAGGATCAACCTCTTGCAGATCTAGGGCATCATCAGCACCCAAGGCGAGTAATTTCTCGCCCAACCCCCACCCCTTTTAATTTAAATGTCAAGAACTGAGTTTTTATTGGTTTTATGGAGCCAAATTCGTATTTTTGTTTAGCTAATAGTTTACTATGTCATAGAATATGGATTTGGAACTTTATATGTTTTAAAAACTCACCCATGTTCTGTTAAAGAAGATTTAGATCTGAGTTTTTGCCTAAAAGAGTTTAAAACATCTTTACATCTATTAAAACATTTTGGATTTGTTTCTCATGGATTTAAATCTTGGAAATATAGATTTCAAGCTCGGGAATTTGTTGTGTATCTTCAGTATGATTCCTAATTCATCAAAACCCATGTTATCGCAAGATTTTTGTTCCAGGTTTAACAGCTGACAGAAAACCCAGGTTGGGTTCTGTCCGCTCGGCGGTCGACCGACGCGGTCGACCGCTGAGCTCGAGTCAGGGCTCCGGTCGACCGCAACATCGTTTCGGTCGACCGCGTCATCTTTTCGGTCGACCACGACATCTGGTCGGTCGACCGATATGCCTGGCGGTCGACCGTCGAGTTTTGTATCAGAGTTCGGTCGACCGGATCGGTCGACTGCCGATCCCTCTGTTGCATTTTTCTAGTTTTGGTGTATTTGAGTATTTTTACTCATATTCAGGGGTTTGTCTGGATTATCTGACCTGGTTATTAGTCCCGCTATGTGTCCATGCATGATAGATGACCGAAGGGTGTAAATTTAGGACATATACACTGATTTGGTTATGATTTTGACAGGTAGATTCTACTACATGTATCGTAGCGATCTTTTACTACTTCTACAGTCCTCGTGTTGGACTATAAACCATAGAAGTCCTCGTGTTGGACTATAATCCATCTCAGTCCTCGTGTTGGACAATTGACACTTATTCCATGAGTTTGGAAACTTACGATAGTTAGTTCTTGTTTCGGACATGGTTCTTAACCCTGTATGTGATTATTATACTACATTTCACAACATGATGATTATGTAGATTTGGTATAACACTTATGTAGGTTTTGACACAATATTCATGTAACTAACATCGTGATATTCACGTTGACTATGTTACAGCACTGTATTTATGCTCTGGTGGTTGTTGTGTTTCTTTTATCATTATTACTGTATTAGAACCTTGGGTTTAGTACTTAGGAGTTTATAAATTTGAGATATAAGGTATATACATGAGGGTTTCCTTGTTTGGATTATTTCGCTCGACGTACCTATTCTCGTGTTGTAAACTCCTAGATACTAAAACCCTCTTTAATGAGAACAATGATTTTAGATCTATTATATATATTATCTGTATTTTTATATACAACGAGCCCTTTTCTCTTGGGGTTGGTTGTGATGTTACTCGCTAGCGCTTTGACGCGCGTTGTCCCTCCCCCTTTCAGGTCACGATCCAGGAGCACGGAGTGCCGCAGGTTGATAGCGGACCGCTTTAGTGATTAGTTTTACTTTCTAGCTTTGTATTATTTTCCTATGGGCTCCACTGTAGTTGATGTTAGACATTTGAGGACTATTTCATAGATGTTGTAAAGGCTGTATGCCTTATTTCATTCACTCTGACTGGTTGTATTTGAGACTTGTTAAGAACTCCAGTTTATTTATTTAGTCATTGACTATGTATTTCCATTTATTGGATGATGAGATATTTATTTGATCACTATTATTTTATCAGCCCTTCGTGTATTATCTTTCACTTGCTTTTGTACCTACACCTGTTATTGATTCTACTAGATAGATGTTAATTGTGATGGTGAAACATGTTATTGCACGGTGTGGTGCATGGCAGGTTTGACTTTCTTGGTTTCACCTTGGACTGCAGCCTTGTGTGAACCCAGGGGCGTCACAGTTGGTATCAGAGCTCTAGTTCCAGTATCCTTAGGATCATCCTGTGTCGAGTCGTGGAGCTAGGATAGAGTTTTTTAGGATTCATGTATAGAGTCTGAAAGGATTTCCTAGTATGAGTGAGGACGATATATGCGTATATCTCAAAATTTGAAATTTTTTTTATGACAACTATTTTATATAGATTCAAAGTATTTGTGTGAATACTATATGTTGTGAAAATTTCAATACGATACGCTATTTATAAAGGTCTATTTTTGACTCATGAATTTTATGTTTTCTTACCATCAGGAGAGAGATGGCAGGACGAGGTAGACCTCGCACCAGGAGAGCTAGTCAGACAGAGTCCCATCAGCCAGCTCAGTCCGAGCCCTAGCAGACTCTACCCGAGCCACAGCAGGCTCCTCAGTATCTGGTAGACCTTATGGCCCCTCTTATCGCTCGAATGACAGCTATTGAGGAGTTGGTGACGACTCATATAGTACCACCGACACCACCACCGCCACCACCAGTAGCTCAGCAGCAGGGAATACCTGCCGTTCCTGTTAGAGAGAGACCCCCAGAGGTCACACCTGCAGCTATTCCTTTAGCAGTCCCAGAGAGAACCACAGAGCAGGAGGCTTGGCTCCGTATGGTAAAGAGGTATCAAAAGATGAGGGCACCAGAGTTTCAGGGGTCACCAGACCCTCTAGCTGCCCATAAGTGGAAGGAGGATGTGAGCAATATCCTCGACATACTTAGTGTGGAATCGGTACAGAAGCAGAGATTGGCATCTTACAGCCTGAAGGGAGATGCCGGGAGATGGTACCGACTCCAGTTTACCCCAGAGCAGAGGCTGAACCTCACATGGGAGGACTTTATCTACTTCTTCGATGGCCAGTATATTTCTTCTGCAGCACGGACTAGGAAGGAGCTCGAGTTATCCCGGTTGACTCAGGGAGACATGACCGTGGAAGATTTTGAGAGCAGGTTCATGGAGCTATTGCATTTCACGGGCATGTGGCAGACAGGAGAGCGTCAGGCTCAGATGTTTTTGGCTGGGCTTCGCCCTAATCTCCGACGATACCTCGTATCGAGGAGATTTTATTCAGTCAGGGAGGTAGCTGAGGCTGCCACTTCTCAGGAGATTGAGACTTCTATGTTCCAGAAGGACAAGGAAGGGAAGGCCAACACAGGACATGGCAGTGACAATGGCAAGAACAAGAGAGGCTTTTTTGGACATCAGCAGCAGCACCGGGGCCCTTATAAAAGGGGACCCCAGCAGGAGCAGAGAGCGCATCAGCAGCGCAAGTTCCAGGGGTCTTGCTTTAACTGTCACAAGGTCGGGCACAAGGCATCGGAGTGCCGTAGCGCACCAGCAGGAGTCCAGCAGGGCAAGGGCCCGAACCAGTAGCAGCAGCAGCGCCAGCAGGGCAGAGGTCAGAGCCAGCAGAACAGGCTCGAGGCACCGCCAGCAGCTCAGAGGACTGAGGGACAGATTCGGGCAGTTCAGGACGTTTCTCAGGGACAGATTATCCCCTATTCTCCAGCTCCATCAGCAGAGCAGTCTTCAGCCACGGGCAGGGTTTATGCAGTGGTTCCTCGTGATCATGGAGCTAGCGGAGCTGTAGTGGAGGGTACGTTCTTTGTGAACTCTCTTCCCGCCCGTATTCTTTTCGATTCGGGAGCTTCGTATTCATTCATCTCGCATGCATTCATGACTAGACTCCAGCTCGTAGCTCAGCCCCTAGACACCCCTCTATCTGTTTCCACCCCTTTAGGTGAGGTATCGCTTCTGAGGAGCGTTTGTAGGAGGTGTACAGTCAGTCTAGACGAGTCGGAGTTCATAGTAGATTTGATCGTGTTGCATATGTCCGAGTTTGATGTCATCCTTGGTATGGATTGGCTGTCTTCCTACCATATTAGTATTGACTACTTTGCGAAGACAGTCAGGTTGCGAGCGTTCGATGGGTCCGAGATGATTGTAGCTACCTCTCAGGGTAACCGATTTGTGGAGTCATTTTTGGCGTACATCGAGGAGGTGATGCGATGGGATTAGGGAGCCGAGCTATTGGAGACTAGAGTTGTCTCAGATTATCAGGATGTCTTTCAGGACATACCTGGGTTACCTCCTGTGAGAGAGGTCGAGTTCTGTATTGAGTTATAGCCAGGCACAGCCCCGATATCCCGCGCACCCTATCGTATGACACCAGCTGAGATGAGAGAGCTGCAGACCCAGTTGGACGAGTTGTTAGCTCAGGGTTTTATTCATTGGAGTCATTCTCCGTGGGGCGCGCCAGTCCTCTTCGTGAAGAAGAAGGATGGTAGTATGAGGTTATGCATAGATTATAGAGAGTTGAACAAGGTCACCATCCGGAATAGGTACCCACTACCTAGGATTGATGACTTGTTTGACCAGTTGTAGGGAGCGTAGTATTTCTCGAAGATTGATCTTCGTTCTGGCTATCATCAGTTGCGGGTTCGGGAGATGGATATTCCCAAGACCGCCTTTCTTACTCGATATGGATCCTTCGAGTTCTTGGTCATGCCATTTAGGTTGACCAATGCACCCGCGGTATTCATGGATTTGATGAACCGGGTTTTCCGTCCCTTCTTAGATCAGTTTGTGATCGTCTTCATCGACGATATTCTCATTTACTCAAGATCGGAGGCAGAGCATGAGGAGCACCTACGGATAGTGTTGAGGACTCTTCAGGAGCACCAGTTGTATGCTAAGTTCAGCAAGTGTGAGTTTTGGCATTCAGAAGTCAGATTTCTTGGCCACGTTATCAGTAGAGAGGGTATAGCAGTTGACCCGGCTAAGGTCACGGCAGTTCTTGATTGGGAGCCGCCGAAGACGGTTACCGAGATTCGCAGCTTTTTAGGTCTAGCTGGCTATTACAGGAAGTTCATTCAGGACTTCTCGAAGATTGCGACGCCGATTACACACCTTACGAAGAAGGGTGTACAGTTCACGTGGAGCATGGAGTGTCAGAAGGCTTTTGATATTTTGAAGGCTAAGTTGACTACAGCGCCAGTTCTGACTATTCCGAGCAGCTACAGGACATTCGTGGTGTATACGGATGCATCATTGGCAGGCTTAGGAGGCGTATTGATACAGACTCAGAGGGTAGTAGCTTATATCTCACGGCAGTTGAGGGTGCATGAGCAGAACTACCCGACTCATGATTTGGAGTTAGCAGCAGTGGTGTTTGCTCTAAAGTCATAGAGACACTACTTGTATGGAGTACAGTTTGAGCTGTTCACAGACCATCAGAGTCTGAAGTATCTTTTTTCTCAGAAAGAACTCAATCAGAGGCAGAGGAGGTGGATTGAGTTTATCAAGGACTACGAGTTCGCGATTCAGTATCATCCAGGAAAGGCGAACGTCGTAGCAGATGCTTTGAGTAGGAAGCGTCGACATCGGGTTGCAGCTTTGAGGTGTTCATTGCACAGAGATCTTATCACTCTTAGCCAGTTTGATTTTAGACCCAAGATTAGAGGAACCAGTGCATTTTTGGGAGCTATGTCAGTGCAGCCATCTTGGAGTGACAGGGTTGTCAGAGCACAGCTGGAAGACTCTTGGATTCAAACCCGTAAGGGGGAGATTTCCAAAGAGCCTAAGGCGGACTGGACCATTAGAACAGATGGAGGTCTACGGATGAAGGGTAGATTGGTTATGCCAGCTAGTACAGAGCTGAAGAATGAGTTATTTGATGAGGCGCACCGTACTCGGTACACAGTATATCCAGGGACTACCAAGATGTACAAGGACCTGAAGAGGCGATTCTGGTGGAGTGGTATGCGGAGAGAGATTGCAGATTATGTGGCTAGATGCTTCACCTGTCAGCAGGTGAAGGCAGAGCATCAGAGACCGGCGGGGACACTTCAGCCTTTACCCATTCCAGAGTGGAAGTGGGCAGACATCTCTATGGATTTTATTGTGGAGTTGCCGAAGTCGAAGAAGGGGAATGATTCGGTTTGGGTAATAGTAGACCGATTGACGAAGTTAGCTCATTTTATTCCAGTGAGGACCACTTATACAGCTGAGACTTACGCGAGGATCTTCATTCGGGAGATAGTTCGACTTCACGGAGTACCGAACACGATCGTGTCAGATCGAGGATCGGTGTTCACTTCACATTTTTGGAGGAGTTTCCAGGACTCATTCGGCAGCACACTATCTTATAGCAGTGTATTCCACCCCCAGACGGATGGCCAGACGGAGAGGGTGAATCAGGTGTTGAAGGACATGTTGCGGGCATGTGTCATTGACTTCCAAGGCAGTTGGGAGGATCATATTCCACTGGTAGAGTTCGCTTATAACAATAGTTATCAAGCGACGATCGGTATGGCCCCGTATGAAGCATTGTATGGGAGACCTTGTAGATCACCGATATGTTGGGCCGAGCCGGAGGACAGCTTGATGCTTGGGCCAGAGCTAGTGAGGCAGACTACTGAGAAGGTAGCCTTTATCAGGGAGCGGATTCTAGCCGCTCAGAGTCGGCAGAAGAGCTATGCAGATAAGAGGCGAAGACCACTAGAGTTTCAGATTAGAGATTTGGTTATGCTTAAGGTATCGCCTATGAAAGGCGTGCAGCGATTCGGGAGGCGGGGAAAGCTTGCACCGAGATATATTGGGCCTTTTCAGATTCTAGAGCGCATTGGAGCCGTGTCATACAGACTAGATCTTCCCGCATCTATATCTAGTATACACAACGTGTTCCATATTTCTATGCTTAAGAAGCATTTACACGATGAGGAGCAGCAGCGAGTATTGGAGGCACCGGAGATCGAACTTCAGGATGATTTGACCACTATTGAGATTCTGGTTTGTATTCTTGCCAGAGAGGACAAGAGGCTTAGGAACAAGGTAATTCCCTTGGTAAAAGTTCAGTGGAACCGAGGAGGCATGGAGGAGATTTCTTAGGAGCGCGAAGAGGACATGCGTCGTGACTACCCACACTTGGTTGAGCAGGTAAATGAATTCTTGTTTTGATTTCATATCTTTGGTTATGTGCATATCTTTGGTTATGTTTACATTTAACACTATAATGAGAATACATTCGCTTAATTTTTAATCTTTTGGAACACATGGTATATGTATGGGGGGTTCCTTGTTTGGATTTTTCGCCCGATGTACTAGTTCCGCTAGATTAGGATTTGAGTGAGAATATTATCATTTTAGATCGTTAAGTGTAAATATCTCTATAAGGTTATATAAGAGTTCATATTGCAAAGTTCGTATGATTTCCGAATTTCGAGGACGAAATTCTTTTAAGGGGGGAAGAATGTAAAACCCCGAAAATTTCTATAGTATATATGTATATATATGTGTGAATTATTAATAGTAAATAATTCCCTTGTGATGAATAACCATATAAATATGAGATATATATGTTTAGCAGTGTTTGAGAACCCAGCAGGTGTTTTCAAGTAAGAGAAATCGAGTGATATATGGCCAGCTGTTTGTGGAAAATTTGTAATAACAAGAAAATGAAGGAAATTTGATTTGTATTCCTTTAATCTCAATTACAATTTTGAATTCCGATTACAAAAGAGAGGAGAATGAATTTGATTCTCCCCTTTGTTTAAGACTGGGTTCTTCTCGGTAGCGATGGAGTACCTCCCTCGAATGCTCGCGTCGAGTTTGCTCCGTTGACGATCCGAACGTCTTGTTTCACTGGAACGTGGTCTTCTCCTCACGATTTGACGCTGTGGAGAACTTGCGTGGCAAGTTTGAAAATAACTCTTAACGAGTTAATAACTCAGAGCGAGTTTTAGAAGAACTTGCAGAGCAAGTTTTGAACTCTGATCGAGTTGAGAAGAACTCTGAACGAGTTTGAAATTCTATGAAAGAGTTGATTTAACCGAAAATCGGTTTGACAAGCCAAGGCCGAAGGAAGCTCCGGTGTTCGAAGTTGAAGATGATCTTCGTTGGAGGATGATGCCGATCTCCTCGAAAGCTCGCCCAAGGATCTCTCCTCTTGCTGCCCAGTTCAAGATCCCAAAAAGCCGCTTGACCGAATCTCCTTTTTTTTTGATGAGAAAAATCCCCCCCTTAACTCTGAATGAGTTTCTGATATTTATAGGGGGTTACGGGTGGTAACTGCCCCCTTAATCCGCACCTGAATGGGGCGGAAATCCCTCAAATCGTGGGGGAAAACAGTTCCTAGAACTGTTCAGTTCGTGCTTTGAACGAGTCAAACGCTGAGAAATAGCGTTCAGGGCCCGAACTCTGCGTTTTAGGCTGAAAACGCAGAGTTAAGCCTATTTTGGTGGCTGAACGCACA
>BQKN01000830.1:428485-440823 GCA_022839385.1 Asparagus kiusianus
CTGTGTGCGTTTTGTGCTTTAACTCTGCGTTGCAGAGTTGAAAGAACACACAATCTGTGTGCGTTTTGTGTTTTAACTCTGCGTTGCAGAGTTGAAAGAACGCAGCCACGGTCTCTGTATTTTCAATCTGGGACGCATAGGTTAGCTCTGCGTCTATATTCGAAGAGACTATCAATTTGTGGTCTCTCTTGCTAGAGCGTCGCAAAGATCATCACCTTGTAACCTTCGTCTTGAAAATATGAGAGTCGTCAGATTGTAACTCCCGATGCTGATTGTGAAGGCTGTTGAATTGGGGCTTTCATTAGTTATGGTGAAGGTCGTCAGATTGTAACCTTCTATGTGAAAGTCCTCAAATTGTAGCCTTCTGGAAGTCGTCAGATTGTAACTTCCATCATCGGTATTTGATGGGGATAAACTATCTATTGTGATTTTTAGACAGCCTACACCAGCATGTGAAATGCCATCAGCAGGCATTTTTGTGCTGATCGGTCGACCGACGCGGTCGACCGGCGCGGTCGACCGATCAGCGATCAGAGGGTTTTTCAGGTTCGGTTCGGGTGTTTGTTTTTTTTGGGCTATTAGGTTTCGGGTTGGGTTAGGGAGTTAGTATTTATACCAACTCAACCCAGGAGAGTTTCTTCTCTCCTCAGACGTAAACCCTAGCCCCTCTCTCTTCCCTCTCAAAACCCTAACCTGGATTTGGCGATTTGGGGAAGTTTTTGAAGATTTTCAGCGGGATTCTGGATTTCCAGCAAAGAGGATCAACCTCTTGCAAATCTAGGGCATCATCAGCACCCAAGGTGAGTAATTTCTCGCCCAACCCCCACCCCTTTTAATTTAAATGTCAAGAACTGAGTTTTTATTGGTTTTATGGAGCCAAATTCATATTTTTGTTTAGCTAATAGTTTACTATGTCATAGAATATGGATTTGGAACTTTATATGTTTTAAAAACTCACTCATGTTCTGTTAAAGAAGATTTAGATCTGAGTTTTTGCCTAAAAGAGTTTAAAACATCTTTACAGCTATTAAAACGTTTTGGATTTGTTTCTCATGGATTTAAATCTTGGAAATATAGATTTCAAGCTCGGAAATTTGTTGTGTATCTTCAGTATGATTCCTAATTCATCAAAACCCATGTTATCACAAGATTTTTGTTCCAGGTTTAACAGCTGACAGAAAACCCAGGTTGGGTTCTGTCCGCTCGGCGGTCGACCGACGCGGTCGACCGCTGAGCTCGAGTCAGGGCTCCGGTCGACCGCGACATCGTTTCGGTCGACCGCGACATCGTTTCGGTCGACCACGTCATCTTTTCGGTCGACCGCGACGTCTGGTCGGTCGACCGATATGCCTGGCGGTCGACCGTCGAGTTTTGTATCAGAGTTCGGTCGACCGGATCGGTCGACCGCCGATCCCTCTGTTGCATTTTTCCAGTTTTGGTGTATCTGAGTATTTTTACTCATATTCGGGGGCTTGTCTGGATTATCTGACCTGGTTATTAGTCCCGCTATGTGTCCATGCATGATAGATGACCTGAGGGTGTAAATTTGGGACATATACACTGATTTGGTTATGATTTTGACAGGTAGATTCTACTACATGTATCGTAGCGATCTTTTACTACTTCTACAGCCCTCGTGTTGGACTATAAACCATAGAAGTCCTCGTGTTGGACTATAATCCATCTCAGTCCTCGTGTTGAACAATTGACACTTATTCCATGAGTTTGGAAACTAACGATAGTTAGTTCTTGTTTCGGACATGGTTCTTAACCCTGTATGTGATTATTATACTACATTTCACAACATGATGATTATGTAGATTTGGTATGACACTTATGTAGGTTTTGACACAATATTCATGTAACTAACATCGTGATATTCACGTTGACTATGTTACAGCACTGTATTTATGCTCTGGTGGTTGTTGTGTTTCTTTTATCATTATTACTGTATTAGAACATTGGGTTTAGTACTTAGGAGTTTATAAATTTGAGATATAAGGTATATACATGAGGGTTTCCTTATTTGGATTATTTCGTTCGACGTACCTATTCTCGTGTTGTAAACTCCTAGATACTAAAACCCTCTTTAGTGAGAACAATGATTTTAGATCTATTATATATATTATCTGTATTTTTATATACAACGAGCCCTTTTCTCTTGGGGTTGGTTGTGATGTTACTCGCTAGCGCTTTGACGCGCGTTGTCCCTCCCCCTTTCAGGTCACGAGCCAGGAGCACGGAGTGCCGCAGGTTGATAGCGGACCGCTTTAGTGATTAGTTTTACTTTCTAGCTTTGTATTATTTTCCTATGGGCTCCACTGTAGTTGATGTTAGACATTTGAGGACTATTTCATAGATGTTGTAAAGGTTGTATGCCTTATTTCATTCACTCTGATTGGTTGTATTTGAGACTTGTTAAGAACTCCAGTTTATTTATTTAGTCATTGACTATGTATTTCCATTTATTGGATGATGAGATATTTATTTGATCACTATCATTTCATCAGCCCTTCGTGTATTATCTTTCACTTGCTTTTGTACCTACACCTGTTATTGATTCTACTAGATAGATGTTAATTGTGATGGTGAAACATGTTATTACATGGTGTGGTGCATGACAGGTTTGACTTTCTTGGTTTCACCTTGGACTGCAGCCTTGTGTGAACCCAGGGGCGTCACATTTACCTTTGGCACACTCCTCACAAAGTGAATCTTTGACATAGGTTAGACTTGGTAGACCTCTTACCAAGTTCTTCTTTGATAGCTTAGATATTAACTTTATATGAGCATGTCCAAGTCTCTTGTGCCAAATCCAAGGATCTCCACCAACCGCGGCAAGACACTTTATATCTTGATCTAAAAGCTTATTCATCTCAAAAATATATACATTAGACTTTCTAAAAGCAACAAAAATAGTTTTGTCATTTAGGCTAATAATGCATTTATCTAGTTTAAAAATTATGTCATAGCCTTTGTCACTTAATTGACTAATACTAACAAGATTATGATTTAATCCTTTTACAAAATAAACGTCCTTAATAACGAGAGATGGTGTTTTACCAATATTACCAATACCTATAATATTACCTTTCTCACCTCCACCAAATGAGGCATTACCTCCTTCAATCCTTGATAAGGTTGCAAATAAGCCCTTGTTGTCCGTCATGTAATAGAGTAACCACTATCAAGGTACCACAACTCTCTACATCTTGTACGAGATGTTCCCTACATATAAACAAGAGGTAGAAGTTTTAGGTACCCACATCAATCCATAATAATAAGCATTATCTCTAAGTCTATAATATGTAGACGTGTGGCCATGTCTCATGCAATATGTGCAAACAAAATCTTTCTTATAAATAGGGGCATGAGATCTATGATGTCATGTTCTTCTAAGGTGGTGATGAGTATTACTGGAAGAAGCATGATTAGTTTTATCTTTATTTTTTAATCTTTCAATTTGAGACCTTAAATGTTTATTTTCAAATTCAAGATCTCCAATTATTTTATCTTTTAAAGCAATGCCATCATTTAGTAAAGATTATTAAAGCTTAAACTTTGAGTCACAAGAAACATGTAATTTTTTAAAAGAAGAATGCTCTTTTGCTAAATTTTTTAATTCAAAATTCAATTCTTCTAGAGCAGTTTTAAGTTCACATTGCATGTAAAAAGATTCATTATCGGAATCAGATTGTACCTCATCTTCATGAGCCATGATGCATATGTTTGGATCATGAAAAACAATCTTGTCGGCTTATTCGTCACTATCCGAATCACTTGCTTCGGACTCCTCCTATCCTGCATACATTGCCTTCTTCTTTTTGTAGTTCATGTACTTTTCTTTTATCTTGGGACAATCATTTGCTATGTGTCACGGTTCATTGCACTCAAAGCATTTACCTGCACTAGAGGGGAACTTGTTAGAGCGATTCTTAAAATTTTTATTCATTTTTATTAATCTTGATATCCTTCTTGAGAGGTGTGCCACTTCTCTAGAGATATATACTTTACTATCCGAGGAGGAGGAATCATCAATTGCTCCTTTGAGCGTAATAGTTTTCATCTTTTAGGAAGACTCTTCATTTGATCATGGGGGTTCTTCCTCCTTCTCCTTGATCTTCTTCTCATGGACCTTGAGCTTGCCAATGAGACCATCGAGTTTAAGCGTTGTGAGATCATTGGCTTCCTCAATAGCCATAGCTTTGGGCTCCCATGCCGACGTCAAAGAACGAAAAATTTTGTAATTCTTTTCTTGGTTCTCTAACACCTTGTCAAGACCATGCAATTCATTAACAATGTTAGTAAATCAAGAAAACATGGCGTCAATTGACTCATTAGGAAGCATTTTAAATAACTCATAATCATGCATGAGGCTACTAATTTTAGACTCTTTGACTTGGGGGTTCCTTCACGAGTAACACATAGTTTCTCCCAAATCTCATGTGCGGTTGCACATGTGGTGACCCTATTGTACTCATTTGGGGTGAGACCATTAATCAAAGCGTTTATAACTTTAACATTTAGGTTAGCTAAATGTCTTTCATGCTCGGTCATATCTTTACTAGACTTCTCAACATATTTCTTCTCTATTATCTCTAGGATGTCAAGATCAATGCATCGTAAGTAAATTCTCATCCTAACTTTCCAATATGCAAAATTATTGCTGGTGAACAAAAGGGGTCTAGTGGTGGATTGATCTTCAAACATATGCACATTCATTGTAGAATTCATTTGGATCTTTTCTCTAAGTTGGTTAGACCTAGAAAATATGTAGAGACTATTTGTGGAAAAATTTGTAGTAAAAGAAATAAAGGAAAATTGATATGTATTCCTTTAATCTCAATTACATTTGGATTTTCTGATTACAAAATAGAGGAGAATGATCTAGATTCTCCCCTTTTTTTAATTATGGGTTCTTCACGGTGGCGATGGAGTGCCTCCCTCGAATGCTCGCGTCGAGTTTGCTCTCCGTTGATGATCCGACGTCTTGTTTCACTGGAACATGATCATCTCCTCATGATTTGACGTTGTGGAGAACTTGCGTGGTAAGTTTTAAAACTCTTGATGAGTTGATTGATCTTAACCGTAATTGGTTAAACAAGCCGAAGATCTCTTCTTTGCTGCCAAGGAGAAGGATCCAAAAGCCAACCCCAAAGATTCCGCCCCGAACTAAGCTGATGTCTTAGTTATTTATAGGGGATTAAGGGGTGTAACCGCCCTCTTAATTCGTTCCTAAGTGGGGCTAATGGGATGTAACCCCCCCATAAATCACTCCTGAGTGGAGTTGTGATCCCCTCAGATCGTTAGAAACGGTTGTGAAACTGTTCAGCTCGTGTTTGAATGAGTCAAACGTAAATCCTGCATTCTGGAATAAAATCTGCGTTTGAACGCAGTATTTGCGAGCTGCGTTGGGTAGCAGATGGAACCTACGTTGGCAGCTGTTAAAGGCTGCGTTGGCAGCAGTTAGATGCTGCGTTTGCGGCTGAACACGAGCTGCGTTGGCAGCGATTTGGAAGCTGCGTTGGCAGCATTGGAAGCTACGTCTGAGCTACATTTGCAGCGATTTGGAAGCTACGTTGGTAGTGTTGGTAGCTGCATCTGAGCTGCGTTTGCAGTGATTTGGAAGCTGCGTCGGCAGCGTTAGAAGCTGTATCGGCAGCGTTAGAAGCTGTATCTGAGCTGCGTTTGCAGCGATTTGGAAGCTGCGTTGGTAGCGTTGGAAGCTGCGTCTGAGCTGCGTTTGCAGCGATTTAGAAGCTGCGTCTGAGCTGCCTTTGCAGCGATTTGGAAGCTGTGTTGGCTGTGTTAGAAGCTACGTCTGAGCTGCGTTTGCAGCGATTTGGAAGCTGCGTTGGTAGTGTTGGAAGCTGCGTCTGAGTTGCATTTGCAGCTATTTGGAAGCTGCGTTGGCAGCGTTCGAAGTTGTGTCTGAGCTGCGTTTGCAGCGATTTGGAAGTTGCGTTGGCAGTGTTGGAAGCTGCATCTGAGCTGTGTTCGTAGCTATGAACACAGTGCGTCTTGATGCTGGTACGCAGGGAGGACTTCCACGTCTTGGTTTGAAGAGACCGTCGATTTGTAGTCTCTTTCTGTCAGAGCGTTACAAAGATCGTTGTTTTGTAATCTTTGCTTTAGCTCTTTGATATGTGAGAGTCGTCAGATTGTAACTCCCGATGTTGATTGTGGAGGCTGTTGATTAGAGCTTTCATCAGTTGTTACGAAGGTCGTCAGATTGTAACCTTCATCAGTCTACGTGAAAGTCTTTAAATTGTAACCTTCTGGAAGTCGTCAGATTGTAACTTCCATCATCGGTGTTTGGA
This sequence comes from Asparagus kiusianus, assembly GCA_022839385.1. Classification (NCBI taxonomy): domain Eukaryota; kingdom Viridiplantae; phylum Streptophyta; class Magnoliopsida; order Asparagales; family Asparagaceae; genus Asparagus; species Asparagus kiusianus. The sequence goes on from BQKN01000830.1 coordinate 434,806, forward strand.
TGGGGATCAGCTATCTATTGTGATTTTTAGACAGCCTACAGAGATCTCGCTCTGATACTAAATGAAATTACCTTAGGGAGGTGAATAGGGTAATAAGACAATAATTGTGCAATTAAAATAGTCAATGCAACACAAAAACCAAATTAAATGTAAAGGCAATAAATAGAGAAAGAGTTTAGAGAATAGTTAGCCAATGGTGACACGTGATATGTTCACGAGGTTCGATCCTCCGACCTACGTCCCCGACCACCTCTCTCGATGGTAACTTCACTATTACATCCGGTTTGAAAGCCAAAACTTCTTCACAATGATCTTCTCTTGAGATTTTACAATCCACACAAGTGATCTCCTCGAGATCAATCTCACCACATAATCACAATGAAAAAGAAAAAAACTCTCACAGCAATCCTATGACAAGGATCAAGTGAAGAACAAGTAAAGTTCAAGGGTTGTAGAGAGTGGATCTGAGAAAAACAAAGGCTTAAACATAATTAAGAACTAAAAATTGAAAGTTTGAGTCCAAGAACACTTAGTAACCCAAAGTTAAGATTTTTCTCTTGCTTAGTTGATTACTGAAATGAAAAGAACAATAGGGTATATATAGGAACCCCAAACAAAAGCCTAAAACCCAAACAAGTACCAAAATCCTAAAAAATCAGCTGGTACAAAAACTATACATTATAGTAGATCCGGTCGACTGATGGGTCATGTCCGGTTGACCGACTATATGACCGTTGCAGACTAAACAATCGGGAACTGCTTCGGTCGACCGACAATGATGTCCCGGTTGACCGACCCTCAGCCATCGGTCGTCCGTACAAGGTAAATCGGTAGACCAAAGGTGACTATCTACAGGGTCATGAAAGCATCTCCTCTGGTCAGTCGATCGACGACCAAAGTCCGGTCAACCGAAAACATGCATAAACAGGAATTTGATATTTAGTTGAAAATCTAACTTTGTAAATTCAAAATAAATTTCAAATAAATTTCAAAAAATATAAAACTTTGGAAAGTGCTTATAAACATGATTTTGAACATGTTTCAAAAAGAATTTTTGAAAGATCATATCCCAATAGTAAAAACTTCTCATTTTTTAAAATAGCTCAAAAACAATGTTTTTGTGAAAGTGTGTGTATGAACCCCATGAGCTTCAAATATTATTTACTCAATAACTTATCTACATTAAGCACCAGAGAGAAAGAAAAAAGATACAAATATCTCACATATATGAATACGATTCTTTGGCATTGATATTTGCTCATATTTAGATGAAGCTTCTCTTTTTTATTGTGTTTATGGTGAAAATTGATTTATTTTTTGAATCCATTACAATTGTTTATCAATTATAGATTCAAGAGAGTGTATCTTTTTATAAGATCTCTCATTACACAAATAAAATAAAAATTATAACACTCTTCAAACACACGCAGAGGACATTTATCACCCGCTGCTTGCGTGGGATCTTTACCTGTGCCGGGGATGCGTTAATCCATAGACCATTATGGATCATATTTAGTTGACAGAAAAGTTATTAATGCTTTTACTTCACAAAGAAAGTAATCGCAGAAGTGATAATCTCGACCAAGCAAGATTACGACTCTTCTCGAGATCAAAACAAAGTTTGATCCGGACGAAAGGGGGAACGAGCCTCAGATCTTTCGAATAGCTTCCTCTTTATACTGAAGTTTGCCAAGATCTGCTAGCCTTCGCTAAAATTCATGGTTCTTAGCTCTGAAGTTTGGCAGCACCTCCTCATCTTGATAATAATTCGCCCCCCGTGAAAGAAGGCCCTAGGCTCGTATTTATAGGGTTTCGGATGTAGGGTGTTTGGATAAGAATTAATTATTTGATGTTAGTCATAGTTAACAACCACTTAACCACATTTAGGGATAGTATCAAAGTAGTTGGGAGGCTCTGAAATGACCAAATCCCTCAAAAACCGTTGAAAACACATTTTCAGCTCAGAACTGCGCAAGCCACCATTTGGTGGCTCGGCCTTGGCCCAGCCACCAAATAGTGGCTCGGCCTTGGTGAGCCACCATTTGGTGGCTCGACTTTGGGCCGAGCCACTGGCTTTGGCCGAGTCGTTTTGACGCGACTCGGCCACGAGGGGCTTTTTCGATTTATTCGGGTTGGACTTGTTTTGTCGTTACACGCATTTCGTCGTTTTATTGACTTGTACGTTTTACCGATTCGCTTCATATATTTTTTACCTTGGAGGTGGCCGATGAGTGTGTTGGCCACTTTGAGTTGGCCAGTGAGCGCACGGGCCACGTAGAGCTAGCCGGTGAGCACGCGGGCCACTTGGAGGTGGCTGATGAGCGTGCGGCCCACTTGGTTTGCAATTCCGGTGGCTTGTTGCTATGTCATCAACGGTTTGCCGATTCGTTTTATTCACTTGTCTACATCAGATAATCCTCCTTAACTTGGATAATGATGTTCATCGTCTTCTCTCCATCTCGAACTGCATACGGGAACGTTAGGCAATTTTTAACGCCTACAGATACCCCCTTCAAAGTGTTTCAGTCTCGTTTCTTTTATAGAAGAGTTTAAAATACTTTGGATGTGATAGGCCCAACTTTCAGTCGGTATAAAAGGACCTGTAATTGGCTTCAGCTCTTAACTTCTTCAATTCCTAGTCTATTCGGTATTTTGTCGAATAGCTAAAATTTTCCGGCTCTGCGTTTATCATCCGATCGTTGTCGAAGTCTCGAATTGAAATTGATGTGTTAATCTTTGATTTTAGCTTGTGTCATCGAGATGACGTTGAGCTGACTATCTTCATTAGGGATTCATATCTAAATTACGATTGCAATCCTTGGGATTATCCTTTATTTCGGAGTTGATCTGAGCCTTGTTTTGGCGAGAATTGACGACGTGTTGACTACGCGTTGACTGACGTTGACCTTGATTACAGTGTGTTGACCGGTATTGACCTTGATTGTAATACATTGACTAGCGTTAACACAGTTTATACTCATACGTTTGCTGGAGTCTACACAATTTAAGCTCTTAAGGTATTAGAGTGTGGCGGTCCCAAATGTCCGGCTGCAGGACCAACTATTAAAATTGTTTTGTCTACAGGTATGATCTTATTTTGAAGTTGTCAGATGCTCAAATTACGAGACCAACTAATAAAGCTGTGCGTCAATAACTCTTGTCTTTATAGGATTTTTGGCAAATCCTCAGCCCTCAACGGGTTTGATGAGCCTTTATCGACTACCATTTGAGTCGGACAAGCATGCGGATTATTTAAGTCCGTTCCGCATGTAACATTATGTTAAAAAGTTAACTCTTTTAGTTTTACGCTATTGAATACGTAGGTTTCGTCTTTCTTTTAGGAATAGACTACTCGGCAACGTGTGTTAGACGTAGACTTAGGATTTTTGGCAAATCCTCAGCCATCAATGGATTGAACATGCCTTTAGCAACAACCGTTTAGAATCGGGCCTGCATGCAGATTGTTTAAGTCTATTCTGCATGTAATGTTGTGCCAAGAGAGTTAACTCTCTTAATGCTACGATATTGTATACGTAGACTTCGTCTTTCTCACGGGAGTAGACTACCCAGTAATGCGTGTTAGGCACTGACTTATCCCTTCTTAGGATTCAAGATAAAATTCTCCACATGTGTAAGGCACGGTTATGGTGTTATTAATAACAACCTACCATAATGTCGAATATGTGGGCTTTTGTTCTTTTTACGACAAAAGACTAATCGGCAACGCGTGTTAGGCGTTGACTTATCCCCTCATTAGGACTCAGGATTAAATTCTCCATACGTGTAAGGCATGAATTTTGAAGTCGAAAGATTGTGTCTTCTCTTAGGGCAAAGACGAACTTGATGCTAGAGAGTAAGAATTTTATATTCTATCTCCTGTTGAAAGAGAAACTCAAAGCGGGATCTCCACTCTGAGAATCAAAAGGATTTAGATAACCCTAACTATTTAAAGGTTTGATTATCAAATCTGAAGGGGGATTTTTTATTTATCAAGATGAAATTCAGAGCTTGACCCTAACTGTTTAAAGGTTTGACCAAAGGGGAGATTGAGACGATCCTAACTGTTTAAAGGTTTAATCGCTCGATGGGGGTGGAGGTCTTTCGTTTATCGAAAGGGCATTTCGATTTTGATCATAACTGTTTAAAGGTTTGACCAAGATAGGTTTTGAGACGATCCTAATTGTTTAAAGGTTTGATCGTTCAATTTGAAAGTGGACCTCTCGTTTATGGAGGAAATCGAGAGGAGATTTTGGTTGTGGTCCTAACTGTTTAAAGATTTAACCAGATATGAGTTTGAGACAATCTTTAAAGGTTTGATCATTCAATTTGACAGTGGACCTCTCGTTCAAGGAAGGAATCGAGAGAGGATTTTGGCTTATGGTCCTAACTGTTTAAAGGTTTGACCAAGTAGGAGTGGGGTGGTATAAATAACAGTGGGAGTGCTAATTTGTACCAATCAATGTGTTAATACAATGAGAGTTTCTGGTGTCAAGTTGTAAAGACTTTAACACGAGGATGATGAAATTTCTAGTATAATGTCTGAACTCTAACAATGGAAGTGTTGAGTGCGCAGACACAGCGGGAATTTGAGTGAATCAAACCAGAAAGAATTTTAGTGGACCCCACCATTAATTGATTCGATCAGTGAGGGATTAAACACTCTACAATTAGACCGTGTGGATTTCGTAAGGGAAGATTGACCGGATTAAGTCATTAAATCTCATCTCAACGAAAGAGTGTTTGATAAATCACATTAGGAGGGTTTTAATCATCCTAGAAATGATTAAATAGCCACAGTGGGATGTTATTGATTATTTTTGGTTTTGGGTTATCCTTAAGAATACCATGTGTAGTATTCTCTAGGAACTTCCCATCAAGGGTAAGGAACAATTTAGCCTCGTGTACTAGTTGGAGGTTTGGAAATAGTTTATACTCGTATACCTTTTTGGAGTACTGTAGGCATCGAAAATTGCCGATAGGTCCCCGAACACAGCTCGGTGTTAACGATCGACGATCGAACGAAGCTACCCAGTTCACAAGAGCTCAAATGACGCCGGTGAGCGACTGAAGCAAACCGACGGATTACGTGAGCCGACAGAATGTCAGAATCACGAGGATACGGGTTGACCGAAAACCCCGCTATCACCGCAATCGGACCAACGCCCGCTGTGCCCCGATCACCCCACAGATAATCCAACCATCGGGGCCTACAGAGCTCGCCGTCACGATTCCAACGCATCCGAAATCACTCAAATCCGAGTTCGGACGAAAAGTCAACGGCGAGTCAACAGCGGGACAACGGCACGGCCCCGGGCTGAACCGGGGACACCCAAACAAGTCTCGGCTGGCTCGAGACACCCCATGGGGGGTGTCCCGGCCTTGGCCAGGACACCCCTAGGGGGGTGTCTCTCCTCTTGGGGTGTCCATAAGACCCCTACACTCTCTCTTATGGCTATAAATAGCCCCCTTAGCCCTCCATTTACAAGGGCTCTTGATTTGGCTCTGATTTAGCTCTGGGAGAGGAATTTCCAGTCTTGGGATTATCCTCGAGATCTGAAATTCCGGAGTTTGGAAGCGGCGAAGCCCTGCTGGATTGAGGAGTCAGAATTCTTCATCAAGGTTCATTCACCCCCCCTCTGATCCTTAGTGTTGCTCCTTAGCGGTGACACTAAGAAGAGCTATTATCTCGTTTTAGCCGAGATATACGCTTATAACCTCTAGATCTTGCGCGGATCGACGAGGTTCTGTTTCTATATCCTACGCGGATAGACGAAACTCTGCCGGATTTTACCGGCAAGGATCTTGAAGAGTCGGCGGTCCACGGACATCGACGTCCCCGTCACAGGCCAACAACCCACGCAAGCGAGACCGTACCAAACCGGGCTCTCGTGTTTATTTTCGTTTAAGTTGTAATCTTTTGTTTTTTTCATTTAAACTCTGTTGTAACGCTCCAAGTTGTAACAGATCTCAAAAAAAAGAGAACAGCAATGAAAACAGCAACTTTTACCGGAAACAAGC
>BQKN01000831.1:13130-24021 GCA_022839385.1 Asparagus kiusianus
ACAGTCGTGCTTATATACGTCGCCCGATGGTTCATTTGTTGAATCGGTGTCGTCGAGCTGTATTGTGGGACCTATAGGCAATTTTATACGCCTACAGATACCCCCTCCAAAGTATTTCAGCCTCGTTCTTTTATAGAAGAGTCTGGAATACTTTGGATGTGATTGTCCCAACCTTCAGTCGGTGTAGCGGGACTTTGGAATGGCTTCTGTCCTGGATTCCTTCGATTCCTTCAGGTCATTCAGTGCTTTGTAGAACGCCTATTAGGATTCCGGTGCTGCATTTATTGTCTGACCGTTATTGGAATTTTGAACTTGAAACCGATTCTTGATTTCTTGACTTTTAGCTCGAGTTGGTTGCTTCAACATAGAACTGCTCATCGATTGATGGCGTCGTCTGGCGTTTGAACTCCATTGCGACGCGTTGTCCGGCGTCCGGGCTTCATTGTGACGCGCTGTTCGACGTTTGACACAGTTTATACTCGTACGTCTGCTGGAGTATACACAGTTTAAGCTCTTAAGGTTTTGGAGCATGGCGGATACTCGAGTCACGAGACCAATCTATAGAATTGATGCGTCAATGACTCGAACTTATAGAATTTTTGGCAAATTCCCAGCCATCAACGGATTTGATGAGCCTTTACCGACTACCGTTTGAGTCGGGCTAGCATGCGGATTGTTTAAATCCGTTCCGCATGTAACGTTGCGCTAAAGGAATGAACTCCCTTAGACTTTGTGCTATGATGTTGAATACATAGACTTTACCATTTGTTACGGGAATAGGTTACCCGGCGACGCGTGTTAGGCGTTGACTTTAGGGTTTTTGGCTAACCCCCAGCCTTAAACGGATTTGATTAGCCTTTACCGACTACCGTTTGAGTCGGGCTAGCATGCGGATTGTTTAAAATCCGTTCCGCATATGACGTTGTGCTAAAGGAATGAACTCCCTTAGACTTCGTGCTACAACTTCGAATATGTAGACTTCGCCATTGTTGTGGGAATAGGCTACCCAGCAACGTGTATTAGACGTTGGCTTATCCCTACTTAGGCTTCGGGATAAAGGTCCCCAGAATCGAACTCTGGTATCTTTTTCAATCGGAAAAAGACTAAACCGGCGACGCGTGTTAGGCGTCGACTTATCCTTTCTTAGGATTCAGGATGAAATTCCCCATGCGTGTAAGGCATGGATTTCGGTGTTATTAATAACAACCTGCCACAATGTTGAATATGCGGACGGATGTTCTTTTTAACGGTCAAGAACTAACCGGCAGCGCGTGTTAGGCGCGGACTTATCCCTGCTTAGGTTTCGGGATAAAATACCTAGGATGAATCCTAAATTGATAAACTTTTGGAAAAGGTTGGTGTGGGAAAGGAAGAATTTTATATTCTATTCCCAATTTGAAAAGGAGACTCGAGGTGGGATCTCCACCCCCAGAATCCGGAAAACTGAAACTGAGAGTGGGATCTCCACTCCGAGAATCGAAAAGATTCGGATAACCCTAACTGTCGGAAGGTTTGATTACCGAACTAAGGATGAATTTCTCGTTTATCGAGAATGAATTGTGGTTTTGGTCCTAACTGTAGGAAGGTTTGACCAAGCGGGAGCTTGAGATGACCCTAACTGTAGGAAGGTTTGATCACTCGATTTGAAAGTGGGTCTCTTGTTCATTGGAGGAATCGAGAGGGGATCTTGGTTGTGGCCCTAACTGTAGGAAGGTTTGACCAAATGGGAGGTTTGAGACGATCCTAACTGTAGGAAGGTTTGATCGCTCGATTTGTGGGCATCTCGTTCATTGAAGGAATCGAGAGGGGATTTTGGTTTTGGCCCTAACTGTAGGAAGGTTTGACCAAACGAAAAGTGAGAGTGAGAGTACAAATCACTGTAGGAATGTTGACATGTACAAATCACTCGGAAGGAATTCCTGGTGTTAAGTTATAAGGACTTAACACGAAGGGGTTTGACAATTCGTCAATTATATTCGGACTCTAACAAATGAAAGTGTTGAGTGCACGAACATAGCAAAAGTTTGAAAAAATTTTGGTAAATTAGGAGTTTAGTGTTTACCACTTTATTCATCATTATCCACCCCCAGCTTTCTTTGCAAAACTGAGTGTATCATTAAATTAGATACATGATCGGGTTATCCTTAAGAACACCACGTGAGGCACTCTCCAGGAACTTCCCGTGGAAATAGTTTAGACTCATATACCTATTGGAGTATCGGGGGGCAGTTTAACCTCTTATACCGGTCGGAGGATTGAGAAACAGTTTATACTCGTATACTCTTTGGAGTTTAAAGAAGCAGTTTATACTCTTATACTTTTCGGAGTTTTTGGGATATAGTTTATACTCGTGCACCCACTGGAGTTTTACATTCAAGTTAATTGAGCGATATAACGCCTGCTTCCACCAAGGTTTGGATGCTGTTCTTGAGTGTAAAGCAATCCTTAGTGGGATGAAGGATCCTCCTATGGTACGCGCAGTACTTCGGATCCGCAATATCATCAGCTTCCTCCTGATTGACGGTAGGTGGCAGCTTGATCTTGTTATTTGCAAGGAGTGATTCAAAGATGGCTGTAACGTCTTCATCCTTAAAAGAATACTCTCTTTGGAGTTTCGGACCCGAGTTCTTTTGTTGTCTCCGGGACTACTGTTGCGACGCTTGATTAGCGTCAACAGCCGCTGCAGGTGTTTTGCCCTTACCACGGGAGGCGAAGTTCGAGTTCGGAGGATTCGTCGTCGATTGACCCCTCTCGGCCTTCTTCCTTCGGAGGAAGCGTTCGGCTTGTTCCCCTCGGACCTTCAGGTCTTTCCAAGTGTTGGAGGGTGCTGTTCCTATTGCTTCCAGCACATCCAAGGAAAGATTGTTGTGGCAAGTTTGGAGGATGAACTCCTCGGTGATTGGGTCCCGGCAATTCAACGCTTTGTTCCGGAACCTTTTGACGAAGGTTTCGACTAACTCCCCGTCCTTTTGTTTCTCGTCGAGCAACGTTCCGATGGATATCTCGGTGTCGTCGTCGAAGAAGTTGGCGAGGAATTTTGTCTCCATGTCGTCCCAGCTATGCACGCTGCCGGGCTTGAGGCGGCGATACCAATCGAAGGCGGCTCCACGAAGAGTACCAACGAATGACCGCACCATCAGAGGCTCATTACCGGAGATAACACCCAGGTGCGATTTGAAATAAATCAAATGCTGAGTGGGGGAACCTTTCCCATCGAACGGCGTGAAGTTGATTAGACTAAACTTCGCCGGATAGGGGATTGAATCCTACTCCCTCGGGTATGGACAAGGAATGCCCGTTTTCTTCACCTCTTGAGCGGACATCAACGTATTGATTTTGCTCTCGAGGCTTTTAATCTTCAAGTTTTCACTTGCATCTTCGTTGGCATTCTCATTACCACCCCCTGCGTTGATGGGAGGGTCATCGGCATTGTGAGTTTCATCCGTATCCGTATGCTCAACTTCTTGAACAACCTGATTACGGTGGCTTGGTTCGCCTTGTTGGTTCCTTAGTGCCTGGATTTGCTGCTCATGCATCTCCCTCATGGTCTGCATGGCCATCTGCATCTCGAGCCTGAAGGTCTCCTGTTGTTTAGCCATGGCTTCCTCGAGCATCTTGGCCACTTGTTCCGCGCTTATCATGAATGACTCGCGGGGTTCTCCTTCGCTGGATACGGTGTTATCAGACGCAACCGCAGAGCATGCATCTGATTCCTCATCTTCTGAAGGTGAGCTTATCCGAACCCTACCATAAGTTCCTCGTGCGATGGCTCCGGACTGCAGACGGGTTAGACGCCGAGATGCTCCCAGAATTGACTCGAGATCATCCCGTGCCAATGTCCCCTTGTTGGTCATGTTAGCGGTGACGCTTGGAAATTCTCCGTCTTCAACCACCGCTCTCCTTCGTCGGAAACGCCTAGGCCTTGGCTTTGGCGTTTCAGTGCTGAGCCTTTCGAATACCGAGACTCTTTCGGGAACTGCCTCGACACAGTTGCATCCCGACAGTACCGCCCGAATGAGCTTGGCACAGGGGCATTGAGTCTCTATCCTCTGGGGATTCCTTTTTCTGGATTTGTTCGTACCCCCAGCACGATAGTACAGCTCGTCATTTTGGAATTCGGAGCAACTTATCGTGTGTTGGAACGACTTCCCAGGCATAACGTCATCGTCATCGGATGACAACGTTTCCTTCTGGGAGTAAATTGCCTTATTTGGACTTTTGAGAGTCACTCGCCTCGAAACGTGCCTTTGTGGGCGTGAATTCTCAACGGGCTCCCGAACTTCGATGCGTAAGTTAGTGCGCTCGGGCGCCGTGAACTCCTTATCATGTTGAGGATCATGGTGACCCCCAGCATATTGATTCGTTCGGGACTTTTTCATAGGGCCCAAGCGTTCATGAACTTTGCGGCGCTCGTCGGGAATTGGACCGAGGCGCTCCAAGACTGACCTCCTTCTCCGGGATGGTTCGGGAGGTTGAACTCGTTTTGAAGGCTACATTGATTGTACCTTGGCCTGAGTTGCGGTTTCAGACTTCGGCTTCCATATTTGGCGGGTTGGTGGCGGCTTCTTGGCCATCTCCTTCTGCAACCTTCTACGGGCTTCTTGGACTTGAGCCCGTACTTGCGCTGAGAGTGCGCGGCGCTTCTGAATGCGTTCCTCCAGGGTTGAACGGTTCCGTTTGACGCGGATCCATTCATTCGTTGACGGCTTGGAGGAGTTGCCATTCGTCTGTTGTTGAGGCTGTTTGCCTCTTCTGTTCTTCAGATCCGTGTTGTAACGGATCCCGTCTACAGATTCCATTACCTTTGCGATTTGTTTCGCAAAGCGCTGACGTTGCCTTTGACGGGCTCTCTTTGAGAGAGTCGCTACGCCATCAGCAACGGAAGATTTGGCCAGAGCGGATCTGACCTGGTTGGAAGGAGAGATCTCACCTGATGCAGCTTCGGCATCAAACGGGGCAAGATCTTCGTTGGCAGCTTCAACATCTTCGTACCAACGAAGTTTCATTTTGGAGGAGAGCTTTGGAGACTTGGACTTGCGGGAGGAGGTAGATCCGGACGAAGACGACAGGTACGCCTCGAACTTCTGTTGGTCGAACTCGTATTCGACCTCCTCCACGACCGGGATCGGGATCTGCGGCTGCGACGCAACGATCTCGTCGGCGAGATCGGTGGCTCCCACTGTGGTCGCCAGATTGTTCGCGGGAAAATTTATGTCTTTCTTCATTGATATCATTGCCATCTTAGTTAACAACTTTATGCGTTACAAAGATCCGGTCTTTTTATAAGATCCGGTTACAACGAAAATCAAAGAAAATAAAAGAAAGATTACAATTTGTTTCCTTTTATGTCGAACGAATCGCGAGCTCCTGTTTTGCGGTCACTCGCTTTGTGTGGGTTCTTTGCCTGCGCCGGGGTTGTTTGCCGTGGACCACCGCGTGATCTCGATCCGATCGGATCTACACGATATGGTGGGTATTATTTCACGAAGGAAATAATAGCCGGATGGGATACTAATTCACCAAGGAAATAGTAGCCCAAGCGTCGAAATCGACCAAGCGAATTCGAGGCTCTTCTCGGGATCTAAGAACCAAGCTTAGATCCGGAGGAAAATCATGTAGATCTCAGATCCGGTCCCTCTCGAACTCTTGCCTTGTTTGGCGTGGATGATCGCCGAGCACCGGATCTCAACGTCCAAGTCTTCAATCTTCTAAAGCTCCAATCTTTTTTAGATCTCAGATTCCAATCCGGCAGAGCTTCGACCCTCCAAAATCCAACCTCTCAAATGAACCATGCCCTGGCCTATTTATAGGCACTCAGAACTGTGCGTTTGCACAGTTCTGGGCCTAGCCACCTGTGGGTGGCTCGGCTCTTGGCCGAGTCCCCTTAGGCGGGTTTTCCGGTTTTTTCGTCCGTTGTTCGGGTTCCGTCGTTCGGGTTCCGATTCGTTGTTGATTTGGGCTTCGATTCGGTTGTGTGGTTGACTTGTTCGGATTCGATTCGTTTTGATCCGATTCCTGATTTGGCAGTAAACCCACTTCTGAGTTCGAGTCCGAAACCAATCTTGATTCGATCGTTATATCACCGAGTTCGCTCTTGTTTAGATGACTCGGTGATTCCCCAAAACGTTGGTTTGATTCCGCGTGCGAGAGGATGCATTCCACTGCTTGGGTGAGATTTATTGGCTTCGTCGCCTCGTTAACCTGCTCCGTTGCGTATGGCTTAGCTTCGGCGTTGGCGGGATAACAGTCGTGCTTATATACGTCGCCCGATGGTTCATTTGTTGAATCGGTGTCGTCGAGCTGTATTGTGGGACCTATAGGCAATTTTATACGCCTACAAGTAGAAGCTCGTATTGGTCGAGTCCGAGTCTCCGAGCTCAATGGCGATCAAGGCCAAAATTAGAAGGAGATGATACTGTGCAAGATCAATGCAAGGAGCAGATCCTTAGCTCGATTGGGAGCAGAGAGCTAATGGTCTGGTTAACTAACTGAATCAATCAATAAACTGTGAACCTCATTCCTGTAGCTAGGAGAGGCTCTTAAATAGAGGAGAGACGGCGTGGTCACTCCCTTGAATTATGCGATGTGATCATGTACTGTTGAGAGATGTCATGCCTCTCAATTGTACTGTGAGCGACTGCTTGATGGGCTCGGAGCACTGTACTCCTCCCCTTCACGTTGCGGGAAATGGGAAGGCCCATCCCTGTATGTGACAGCATAGCCGCCAGGTACTCTGGTGAGTTTGGCGGGTTTGTTGATCACCCGGCTGGTTGTTTGAGCGAATAGGAGAATCTCAGTCATTTGGATGAACTTGACTCGTGCAGGCGAGTCAAGTATGCAGGCGAGTTTCTAATCATTTGGTGATGCAGGCACACTTGGCGATCAAATAAGTTAAGTATGCAGACGGGTTTGTCGACTACGTGGATTTGACTAGTCACTCGTACTGTGAGCGAATACTTGATGGGCCTGGAGTACTGTGCTCCCTCCTTTCACGTCGTGGGAAATAGGAAGGTCCATCCATTTACGTGATATTATAACCGTATAGTACTCGAGCAAATTTGTTGGTCGCCTGGCCATGTAGGCGGGCTCAGCTCTTGAGCAGGCTTAATTCGTGCAGGCGAATCAAGTGTGCATACGAGTTTCTGATCGCCTAGCGGATTACCTGAATGTGCAGGCGAGTTTAGCGATGGCGTGTTCTTGATTCGTGCTGGCAAGTTTCCTTCATCTTCCAGACTCAAATCTTAAGTGGACTTGGCTCGTACAGGCGAGTCAAGTGTACATGCGAGTTTTTAGGTCCTACTGTAGTCAAGGTAATTTTCATCAGTCATCATCCCTGTCACGAGGGTGACGCGGAGGGACGGAATCTAAATTTCCAAAGGTAATACGTCCTCGTAGTTATATACCAATGAGTAAGGCGTGATGCCGGTTGGTGTGCGAACCATTGTGGGATACGCCCATAAACTTTCGCCAAGCTTCTCGTTCCAATCGCGCTTGCTATTGGAGGTCAGCTTAGTCAAGATCTTAACGATCGTTTTATTAAAGACTTCGGCTAAATCGTTTTTTGAGGGATTATAGGCTGTAAAGGAAAGGTTCTGTATCCTAAACTTATCACAGAACCGAGCGAATACATGACTAACGAATTGTGTGTCGTTGTCATGAATGATATGTCTGGGAACGTCGTATTGGTATATGACATGATGTTTGATAAATCTAATCACATCATTGGTTTTGACTTCTCTTAAGGGAACGACTTCGGCCCATTTGGAGAAGTAGTCGGTGATTGTAAGGATGAAGTGATGGCCTTTTGCCGATGATGGAGATATCGGTCCGACGACATCCATCCCCCATGCTTTGAACGGCCATGAAGCTGCTGTCGGATGCAAGTCTTCAGGTGGTCGGTGCATATAATTAGTGTGGATTTGATACGTGTGGCAATATTTGGCGTAAGCAACTGCATCACTGATCATTCCGGGCCAATAGTAGCCCATCCTTCGCAGACGATCCCAGAGCTTAGGTATGGGTTAGTGAGCCCCGCAAGTACCGCCATGGGCTTCGCGCAGAGCTTCCTGCACTTCCATCTTCAAGAGACATCGAAGCAGCATGCCATCATACGACCTACGATATAATGCCTTTGTGGTTGAGTCATAGTAGAACCTTGAGGCGTGTCGGCGAACAGACTCCCACTCTCTAGCGTCTTCGAGTAGTATACCATGCAAAACGTAGTCGATGATCGGGAAATGCCAGTCTTTCGGGTTGAGTTGATCCGAAACTTGGTGAGTAGCGTTCGCTTCCAGAGCGTCTTCTAGTCGAAAGAGTTGTCGGCTCGCAACCATGACACGCTGGTTCATCCCTAGCGGTTGGGCCAGGTTAGCTGCTAATGACGCGAGGGCGTCTGCATGTGTATTCTTAGAACGAAGCACATGCTCAATGTGGAAGTTTTCGAATGACTCAGCTAGCTTGATAGTTGCTTTATGAAGCGGGATCAGATCGTTATTTCTAACCTTGTATTCCCCCATCATCTATTTGACGATGAGCTGAGAGTCGCCGAAGGCCTCGAGATGCTTTATCTCTAATTCTTTAGCCAGTTCGAGTCCAATGAACAATGCATTGTACTCAGCCACGTTGTTGGTACATGACTCAGTCAAAGAAAAGACTCGAGGTAATACGTGGTTGTGTGGGAAAGTGAAGACCACCCCCACTCTCGCAATGATAGACCCGCTTGTGCCGATGCGAGATGCACCGTCAAAGAACATCTGCCAAACCTCTGTTGGAGAGGTTGTGTTGACTTCGGGGGGCTCATATGGTAAGTCTTCGAACAAGTTAGTCTTTATTCCTCATGGGTGGCTGACCATGAGATCACAGATGGCTTGCCCTTTGATCGATTTCTGCAGCATGAAGTGGATGTCGTACTGAGACAACAGGGGCGCCCACCTGGCCAGTCACCAGTTTAAGGCTCCGGGTTATGTCATGAAGACTCGGATGGGGTTCATCCGGAAGATAACATAGATGGTTTGGGCGACCAGGTAGTGTCGCATCTTTTGGATAGCGAATACCAAAGCTAGGCATTCCTTTTCCACCATAGGGTACCATCGCTCGGCACCTTGTAGGGTCCTACTCAGGTAATAGATACCTTGCTCATGGCCGGCATCATCATCTTATACCAAGAGAGCACCAAGAGAATGCTCCATGGCCTGCACATAGATGAGGAATGGTTTCCCTGAGACCGGAGCTGCCAAAACAGGTGGGTTCAAGAGATAAGCTTTGATCTCCTGAAACGCTCGTTGGCAAGGCTCGTCTCATACAAAAGAGACTCCTTTCTTTATTACTTGCCCGAAAGATTTGATATGAACCTTCGAATACAAGCCAAGCGTCCCTGGAGACCCCTTAATTCTTTGAGATTCTGTAGCGGCTGAAGCTCTTGGATAGCTCGTACCTTATCGGGGTCGATGCGAATTCCCTTTGTTGTGATGACGAATCCAAGGATTTTTCGCTAGACATTCCTAAAAATGATTTTGTGTGATTCATCTTGAGTTGATGAGATCACATGAGTTCAAACATCACTCTCAGATATTGAGGTGGGTGTCCTTGCTACGACTTTTCACGACCAGATCGTCTATATAGCATTCGACTATCTTTCGCAGATAGTCTCGAAAAATCATGCTTATGGCGTGCTGATAGGTCACGCCGGCATTTTTGAATCAGAAAGGCATGACCGTGTACCAGTATACCCCATCGGAGTTCTGAATGAGGTGTGTTTCTCATCATCAGGGTGTATCTTGATTTGATTATACCCTGAATATCCGTCCATAAAGGATATTCTCTCAAACCCACACATGTTATCAATGATGACATCCATGATGGGTAGAGGAAACTCGTCCTTTGGACAAGCTGCGTTGAGGTCTCTGAAGTTGATGCAAATGCGGATCTTGCCATTCTTCTTCAGGACCGAAACGATGTTGGCTACCTAGTCGGGGTGTTGTTCCTCTCTGATGAAGCCGGACTCAATCAGCTTCTTCGCTTCAGCTTCGATTGCCTCCATGATTTGTGGATGAAACCGTCTCTGCTACTATTTAACGGGTTTGGCGCCCGAGCCGATATTGAGGTGATGCATGGTGATCTGATGATCAAGACTGGGCATGTCCTCATAATTCCATGTGAAGATATTAATATATTCCCGTATGAGGGATATGAGGTCTTCCTTTCCTTGAGGAGGTAAGCTACCGCTGATAAATATGGGCTTAGGGTTGGCCTCATCGCCCATGTTTATCTGGAGGATCTCATCCTCGGTGGGCGGCTCGCACTACTCAAAGCGACTCTTCCATTGAGCATTGATATGGTGGTCTCATACTTCATCATAAGCGTGACATGCTCGTTCTCTGCTACTTCGGCAGGATCAATTATAGTCATATTGACTGTGAGGTCCTCAAACAAGTCTCTCACGCTGACGTCTGAGTCCCATGCCGAGGATGTTGATGATTGATCATCCGAACAGGCATCATCAGAGTCCTCACCGAAGTTATAGAACAACTCTGACGAGGAGGAAGTGTAACCCAAACCTCTTCGAGTCTTGCTGAAGTAGTTTGAGGACCTTCCTTTAGGCACATAGGCGGATCGGAAGACCGTCTTCTGTCCTTTTCTGTAGTTCAGACCCTCTTGACGAGTGAAGTCATAGCCCATGTCCCTCATCATGCGCTTCGTCGTTTGACTATATTGCAAAAACTGGGGTGCAGGATCCTCTTCTTCGGATTCGTCCCACAACGTGCGCAAGGGATGATCGATTCTCCCAAAGATAATATCCTTCTGATAATTATCCTGGGCTGGCACGACAAACACAGCCTACGATGACTCGATCATTTGTCTTCTTGTAACATACAATGACCACACAGACAAG
>BQKN01000831.1:24031-47571 GCA_022839385.1 Asparagus kiusianus
ACTCGATCATTTGTCTTCTTGTAACATACAATGACCACACAGACAAGTGTAAGGAAGAGTTATTGTACAATCCTGAAATTGAATCATTGGGCCTGTCATCATCAGATTTCGGATAAGATGATAAGTAAGCAAAGTTGAACTTCTCATTCAAGATAATCTCGTCCGCCTGATCAGCATCGGTTACATCATGGCTTTCATAGCCGATTACAATCGATTCAAAATCTTCAGGATAAGGCTATCGTCGTATTCAGGTTCGCTATCTGCTTCACTGCCGCTCCCGGGTTCCTCGATCTGTGGTTCGTCGAGGTCTTGGTAGAGCAGGGAATCCGCGAAGTAGTTCTCGACTTCCTTAAAGGGTTGTTTGTCGGCAACCACTGTTTTCACCCGATCGTAGTCGTCCACGAACTTTAGGCATTGATGTAACATGAAGGGGACTATGCGGTTGTTGTGGATCCACGGCCGTCCTAATAGAACATTGTAGGAAGGCTCGACGTTGATGACGTAACAGGTCACTTCTGTCTTCATGTCGCCTATACGGCATTTAAGACGGATCTTGCCGAGCGGTCGGGTCCCAATGGCATTAAAGCCAAAGATGGTTATGGTCATCACGGATAAACGCCTCTGAGGTACCCCTAGGTGCTTGATAAGCTTCAGGGGGACAATGCTCAGTGCGGATCCCGGATCGACTTGGATCTGATCCACCTTGGAGGAGCCAATGTACCCTGTGAAGTATAAGGGTCGATCATAGGATGTGCTTTTGATCAGCATGTCCTCAGGGGTGAACGTAATGCAGGGGACCCACTGTTCGATGAACTGACAGCATTGTAAACATTTCTTTCCATTGTCTTCCTCCCTCATGGGTGAGAAGTGTGTGGCGAAAGCTTCTGAGTCGGCTAGTGACTCTTGTAGAGCTTCCCGAATAGATCTGGACAACTGCATGAGTTCATACATGATGATTCTATGCGAGCACGTTGAATCGGAAGGGTTGACTACTTGAGCTTAGCCCCTCGGGATTTGGACGGGCTATTGCATGTAGCCCCGTGGAGGGACCTGCCAGTCTTTTGCCCTTGAAGGGTAGTTCTTAGTGAATTCCCTTCCTGCTCTAGTGGCCAAAGTGGCAGCCTCTTCATCAGAGTCGGTGAGGGCTGTTACCCCTGCCTTGTCTCCATCTAGGATAGTGGAGATGGCATTGCAGGGCTTACCTTTGGTCTTCCTTGAAGACTTTGAAACCCACTGCTCATCACTGAGGAGGTCTGGATGGACCCATATCACCTGCCCTGATGGCAAGATCTACGATACTAAGCATTTTCCTAGTTGATTATGAGGATCATCATTAGTAATCTTTAGCACCACTTTGGGGATAGGAACCAATCCTACTGGTGCCTGAACTTCCGGGAGGTCCGTTTCGAAACTCAAGGTGATCATGTTCGTGGTCACCTTCTTTTGCACTTTCTCCTTTTTCAGAATCCCTGCATCGTAGAGGGCCTGGAGCTTATCTTTGAGGATATAGCATTTTGAGGTATGGTGACCGAGGAATCTGTGGTATGCACAGTAGCTTGGGTTGCTAGTCTTGTTCGCCTCTTCAGGCTTGGTGACTTTCGGTAGCTTAATCATGTTGCTCTTGAGAAGAGTGTCGAAGGTTGCTACTACTTGGTCCTCCTTGAAATCGTATTGCCTGGGAGGGCACTGCTCGAACGGCTTAGGTTTTGGCCTTTGGGCCGGTTTGGGTGTCGGAGCTGAGTCAACCGCCATGATCTCCTTTCCTCTTGATCGAGGAGGATTCTTTGGTGCATTCGGTTCCACAGATCCCTTCTTGGGGTAAGGCTCTTCGACCTCCAGCCTTTTGATAACATTCTCAACTTGTTCGCCTTGGCGAACGAGTTCTTTTCAGGTTTAGGTTTTTACCGTGCCAACCTTGGATAGAATATGAATCGAAAGATTATTGCAGCACATCTCAATCAGCATGGCTTCGGAGACTTGGTCTCAGCAATGAACTGACCGATTCCTGAACCTCTTCATGAAGTTGTTGACTAACTCCGACTTCCTTTGTTTTTCGGCGAGGAGGGTGGTCATCGACACCTTGGTGTCATCATCGAAGAAGCGGGCCAGGAATAGTCTTTCCGCATTGGCCCATGATGTAATAGAGCCCAGTTCCAACTTTAAGTACCATTCAAATGCTATTCCTTTGAGGGTACCGATGAACAACCGAGTGAGGATAGCATCATTCCCTGTGAGGAATCCGGTCTAAGACATGAAGTAGTAGATGTGCTGAGAGGGGGAGCCCTTGCCATCAAACTGTACCAAGATGATAGGCTTGAACTTTGTTGGATAGGGGATCGTGTCCCATTCGATAGGGTATAGCCTGACTACCCCCAGCTTGTTCATATTTTGCTGGGGCTTCAAGGCAGTGAGTTGGCTTTAGAACTCGTCAAGCCTCTTATTGCGGGTAGTACCCCTAGTACGCGACGTCCCTGTCGACGACTTTGAAGAATGATCCGAATGTAGATCAATGTTATCTTCTAGTTCAGTCGTCTAATTAGGAGTGGTTTCCCATTCCCTGTCTCATGCCGGCTTCCGCGGAGTGCGCGTAGCCCTTTTCTTCTTTTTTTTTCTTGCTCAGAAGTTGTTCCAATATATCCTTTATGGACTCGATGGCGGCTTGATGTTCTTTAAACTTTTTAGCAATTGTTTGATCCTCCGTGATTTCTGTCATGTGCACCCTCGCCACTTCATCTTGAATCGAGTGCGAGGTTTGGGATATGGCTGCTACTCAGCAAACCTCATCTTCGCCGCCCGAAGGAGATGCTAAGAGTGAATAATCGAGCAGAAGGGTCGCTCCCATACGAGTACGGGTGCACAAGAATATACCTTCGTGCTCGTGTTGAACAGGCGGGTGATTAGGTCCTAGGAAAGAATCCGAGTCTGAGGAACTCGGGAGCATAGTTTTACCCTTCCCCGTCATGTTAACCGTAGCAGATGAGAACTCCAAATCATCGATGGCGCGCCTCCTTTGGCGGCTATGCTTTCGACGAGAAGATCTCGGCTTAGGAGCCTGTTGAGCAAGCCTTTCGAACACCGAAGGTCTCACTGTTCCCACACACTGGCAGTCGGTGAGTACTACTTGGATAAGTCTTTCGTAGTGACACTGAGGATTCGCCTCATAGATGGTGCTCTTGCGGGCTAGATGATCCCGTAGATCTCCTGCGGGTTGTTGGTGGCTACCCCCAGGATCAAAGGGGTCATGCATGTGATTTCATGAGAGAGTTTTAAATAAACTCCTTTGAGTGCACTGTGTGGAACGGTTAAATGTCAAAGTCGGGCGAGCTCGCCTTGACGGGCGAGTTCTTGCGTTCGGGCGAGTTCCCGTCGCTTGATGAGTTTCAACCATTCGCGTATTCAGGCGGGCTTGATGAGGCTCGCCTGCCGCCTCACCAAGGCTAGTTCACATGTGAAGTCTGTCTGTTAGGAGGACCTGGTGGGGTTCGCCTTTCTTCTCTGGCTCGCCTGTTCGAGCAGACTCACTTGATACGGCCTGTTCGAGCAGACTCACCTGATTCGGGCAGTTTACTTGAATCGGGAGTATGACCCGAGAAGAGAAGCCCGCCTAACTTGGTGGGTTCACCTATCCTGGTTGGTTCGCATGGGTGGCCAGGCTTGCCAAAAGTATCGGGCTCGCCGAAACGAGAAGTGTTGCGATCAGAGCGAAGCTCGCATGAGCGTGAGGGCTCGCCTGATTTGGTGAACCCATCAGTATCGGGAGGATTATACCTCTTCTTGGCATTCTTCAGGCCTGAGTAGTAATTCAAACCGTCATAAGAGGTGAGGGCTTGGGCGTCTTGTCGAGCGAGAGCCTATCGTCGCCACTGGCGAGCCCTCCTGGAGAGAGGGGCGTCTGCGTGAACTATGACGGCGTGGTCCGCGCCCAGGTGAACAACTGTCTCTTCTAGAGTAGGGGTCTGCGAGGGTCGTTTGGCAACCTATCTGGTGACCTTTCGCCCTGTACCCTTGGCCTTCCGCTCGGCCTTGATTGATTTGGGGGAGGTAGGACTCCCTGTCATGGCTCGGATAAAGTCCTTAGGCGTGGAGGCCTCGACCGCTTGGAGTTGGGCCTTACGCACAACTCTGTGGCATTTGCGGTACGCATTGCCATTAGAGGAAGAGGAAGATAAGTATTCTTCATACTGGGCTTGGTCGAACTCAATTACGAGGGACTCCACGATTGTCCCGATAGCAACCCTGTCGAACTACGCCACCACCATCTCGGTTGAAGAAACGGTATCTCCCATTGTGGTCGCCATCTTCTATATGTGTAAAATTTGATTTCCCAAAATAGGAATTTTATTTGTATTGATAAGAATAGCTTATTACAAACTAGTGAATCAAAATTATAACAGAAGCGGAGGGAAGGCCCTCCTTATTTAACATGGGGACTTTGGTAGCGATAGGACGCCTCTCTCAGTTCTCACTCCGAGTTTGCTACCCTTGGACGATTTGATCGAGGTTGCAGGTGAGCTTCAGTACGTAGTAGAAGCTCGTGTTAGTCGAGTCCGAGTCTCCGAGCTCAATGGCGATCAAGCCCGAAAGTTAGAAGGAGATGCTACAGTGCAAGATCAATGCAAGGAGCAGGTCCCTAGCTCAATCGGGAGCCGAGAGCTAATGATCCGGTTAACTGACTAAATCAATCAATAAACTACGAACCTCCTTCATGTAGCCAGGAGAGGCTCTTAAATAGAGAAGAGACGACATGATCACTTCTTTGAATCATGGGATGTGATCATGTATTGTTGAGAGATGTCATGCCTCTCACTTGTACTGTAAGCGACTGCTTGATGGGCTCGGAGCACTGTACTCCTCCCTTTCATGTCGTGGGAAATGGGAAGGCTCATCCTTGTATGCGACAGCGTAGCCGCCAGGTACTCTGGCGAGTTTGGCGGGTTTGTTGATTGCCCGGCTGGTTGCTTGAGCGAATAGGCGAATCTCAGTCACTTGGATGAGCTTGACTCGTGCAGGCGAGTCAAGTATGCAGGCGAGCTTCTGATCGTTTGGTGATGCAGGCGCACTTGGCGATCAAATGAGTCAAGTATGCAGACGGGTTTGTCGACTGCGTGGATTTAACTGGTTACTAGTACTGTGAGCGGTTGCTTGATGGGCCTGGAGTACTGTGCTCCCTCCTTTCATATCGTGGGAAATGGGAAGGTCCATCCCTGTACGTGATATTGTAGCCACCTAGTACTTGGGCAAATTTGTTGGTCGCCTGGCCATGCAGGCGGGCTCAGCTCTTGAGCAGACTTGATTCGTGCAGGCGAATCAAGTGTGCAGGCGAGTTTCTGATTGCCTAGCGGATTGCCTGAACGTGCAGGCGAGTTCAGCGATAGCGTGTTCTTGACTCGTGTTGATGAGTTTCCTTCATCTGACGGACTCAAATCTTGAGTGAACTTGGCTCGTGCAGGCGAGTCATGTGTACAGGTGAGTTTTGGTCCTACTATAGTCAAGGCAATTTTCATCTTCTATGACAGTACACCATGTCGGGTTCACCTAGCATGAATGGTGTAGCAGAAAGATAAAACAGGACTCTTAAGGATATGGTAAGAAGTATGATTGCTTATTATTCTTTACCAGAGTCACTCTGGGGAGAAGCACCTAAGACTGCAGCTTACATTCTGAACAGAGTACCAAGTAAAACAGTTACTAAAATACCTTATGAGCTTTGGACTGATCGAAAACCTAGTTTAAAGCACCTATATATTTGGGGATGTCCAACTGAGGCAAGGCCTTATAGGCCAAATGAAAAGAAATTAGACTCCAAAACAGTTAGCAGCTATTTTATTGGGTATTCTGAATGTTCTAGGAGCTATAAGTTCTATGATCCCACACTCAGAAATATTTTTGAGATGGGAAACAGCAACATTCTTTAAGGACGTTGAGTTTGGATGGAGAAATAAGGTTAGAAACATTGCTTTTGAGGAGGAATTGGTTTAAGACCCAATCCATACAGTCACTTTTGACGATATTCAGGTTCTTATACCTGTTATTGATCAAGAAGTGAATCCGGAACCTCAAGAAGACAGTGTTGAACAACTTCATGTTCCAGAAGAACAAACTCAACAACCTCAAGAACCAGTGTCATTAAGGAGATCCACGAGAGAAAAGAGAAATGCTATTCCGGATGATTATATTGTATTTCTCCAAGAACATGAAGAAAATAATGGAATGTTGGAAGATAATCCAATCAACTTCCTTCAGGCCATGAAAAGTTCTAACTCTCAAAAGTAGATTGATGCCATGAATGAAGAGTACAAGTCTATGCAAGACAATAAGGTTTGAGAACTTGTCTCATTGCCAGAAGGTACAAAACCAATTGGTTGTAAATGGATATTTAAAACCAAGCGGGATGCAAATGGCAATGTGGAGAGGTATAAGGCACGTCTTGTAGCTAAAGGCTATACTCAAAAGGAAGGCATTGATTATACAGAGACTTTCTCTCCAGTTTCATCGAAAGACTCTTTCAGAACTATCATGGCGCTTGTTGCTCACCTTGACTTGAGTTACATCAGATGGATGTTAAGACTACGTTTCTCAATGGAGACATTGATGAAATAATCTATATGGTGTAACCAGGAAACTTTGTGTTAGGCGATCCAAATAATAGGGTTTGCAAATTAAGAAAATCCATCTATGGACTCAAGCAAACTCCTCGTCAATGGTAACATAAGTTTCAACAAATAATTATCTCGTTCGGTTTTGAGATGTTGATGACTGTGTATATCATAAGTTCAGTGGGAGTAAGTATATTTTTCTGGTTCTGTATGTCGATGACATATTGCTTGCCACTAATGATATAGGCATGTTACACGAAACCAAAAGATTTCTATCAAAGAATTTTGAAATAAAAGATCTTGGGGATGCTTCTTTTATATTAGGGATCCAGATATATCGAGATTGTTCTCGCGGTATACCCGGATTATCACAAAAGAACTATATCGATAAAGTACTCAAAAGGTTTGGCATGTAAGATTGCAGACCAGGTAACACTCATGTTACTAAAGGAGACAAGTTTAGTCTAAATCAGTGCCCTAAAGGTAATCTTAAAATTCAGGAAATGCAGAAGATTCCTTATGCTTTGGCTGTAGGAAGTCTAATGTATGCTCAAGTGTGCACGCGTTCGGATATTGCATACATTGTTGGGATATTAAGCAGATACTTAAGCAACCATGGTATGGATCATTGGATAGCAGTTAAAAAGGTTATGAAGTATCTTCATAAAACAAAAGATTATATGCTCACATACAGAAAATCAGAACAGTTAGAGGTCATTGGGTATTCTGATTCTGATTTTGCTAGATGCTAAGATAGCAGAAAATCTATATCAGGCTACATTTATATGTTAGCAGGAGGAGCTATATCATGAAAAAGTGCTAAATATACACTCGTATCTTCCTCCACTATGGTAGCAGAGTTTGTAGCTTGTTACGAGACATCAAATCAGGGAATATGGCTACAAAATTTTGTCACGAGACTGCACATTTTGAAAAATGTTGAAAGACCACTAAGGTTATTTTGTGACAATAAATTTGCAGTTACGTATTCCAATAACAACAGGAGCTTAACTAAGTCAAAATATATTGACATTAAGTTACTGATTGAGAAAGAAAGGGTACAGAGTGAACAGATATCCATGAAGCACATTGGGACAAACTCCATGATAGCAGATTCTCTTACTAAAGGATTACCACCCAAGGTCTTTCATGTGCACACTGCTCATATGGGTGTGGTGTTATTCGAGGATATCATGATTTAGTGGGAGTTTGTGATTTTTTGGTGTTTTGTGTTTGGTTGTATAATCTGATCAGAATAAAGTATTCAGTTAAAACACTTTATTTTATTATGTTTGGTTTTGACCTCACTATAGTTTAAGGTAGGACCAGTTGAAAATAGATATGTACTAACCACATTGCATGTAATTTTCATGCTGCACATCCATGATTGATCTATGTCGTTTGATTATATTGGTATATGTGACCAGCTGTCAATGAACGAGATTGTTCGGAAATACCTTATTTGTGATAGCAAATTCTGAGCTCATAAGGTTGTACACGTTTTAATGAAACATATAGTGCCCAAGTGGGGAGATTGTTGGATTAAATCTAATTATGGGCATATATGTTACATTACTGTATAATACTATCCTTAAGGTTAACCCACATAAAATGATCAATAAATTTAGGTTAATGGGTATTTAAATAAATCATGGGCTAATTATGCAGATACCGGACTGCAATTCTAATTTTATGAGGGGCTAAATTAGAAAATTACAAATATATATATAAAGGGGTTATGGTCCCTAATCTAAGGTTACGTTCTCTATTCTCTAATCCTCATTTAAAGAGATATTAAAGAGAAATCTTTCAAATTAGAAGATCAACCCTATTCAGATCTGTGCTAAAATCAATATGGATTCAGGTATTGCTTCCGCTCATTATTGTGTTTATTCTCTTTGAATTAATCATGCTTTTACGGATTAGATCTCAGATGTTAGATTTAACAAGATTCTCCTTCAATTTCCCCCAATTAAAACTTAAACCCAAATCCAATCCCAACAATTAACTTTAGTTCAAGTTGATAATAATTTGGATTTGGATTTAGATTTGAATTTAAAGAGATTGAACAAGAATGAGGGGGGTTTATTGATGAGAGTAAAAGAAAAAGTGAAGGAGGATCTGTTGGGTAAAGAGATAGAAGAAATTTTAGTTAAGTGAGGTTGAAGGAAAATTAGTGTGTAGATTCAATAATTTTGAGACATCAGATGATAAAAGAAATTTTTAAAAAAAAATACAATTCCTTAGAATTTTAACTGCCGACGAGAAAAAATTGCCTTATTGCTAAAAAGCCCAAGTTAAAATACCATGTCGACACTGGAGTAGAAATAAATATCATATTAAAAATAGGGTGAGTTAGAATATCCATCTGGTAAATTAGCCGTTTTGAAATTAGTCCCCCAAATCTTTAATTTTAAAATTAGTCCCCAGATCTTCTAAATATTTTGAAGATTTTCCATCTAGTTAGTACTTGGTCGAAAGATTTTTGGGACTAATTTCAAAACACTTAACATATTGGAGGAATTGATTTCAAAATATGAAGATTTTTTGAACTAATTTCAACACATTTAAATATTTGCAAGACTAATTTCAAAATAGAAGATTTGGGTGACTAATTTAAAATATGTAAGAGTCAAGGGACTAATATAAAAAACCTTAATCATATTCCAACTACTTTTCATAATCAATTTAATAGTATCTTAGTGCACATGATGTATGTATGACACAGAATATAAAAAAGTGACGTAGTAGAATTGTCAAGAGAAATATGAAAAAGTGTCATAGTCGAATTATCGAGAGAATGAATTATATGTTAGATTTTTACCGAGTGTGAGAACATTTTTTTTAGTTTTTTCTAAATGTAAGAATATTTTTGGCATTCTAAAATTGAGGCTCATACAAATAAAAAAAAAAGGAGACTTCCCAAGATATATAGTATAGATTGGAACACTATGATGCGTATGAGACTACTTGGAAAGTCAATCAGAGATAATTCGAATCAAGATACAAGTTAATTGGTTAACCTTAATAAATCTATATATACTATATATACTATACTATACTATACTATACTATACTATACTACATATAAAAAGAGGATTGCATTGTCAAAACTTTTGATTTTCAATTTTACCCTTTTAAGTTTGATAATTCTCAAATATGTCATTAGTTGTAATTAATCATTCACTAATTATATATAACCTCTTATAAATTATGCATTTCCTCACTTTTTCAAAACCTTTGATCACATTATTATTTTATTATTTGATTGTGTTATTTAATAGAAAATTTAAAATTTATCCATAATTTATCTTCACATAATATTTAAAATTCTAGAAAAATTAAAAATAATAACAATTCATTAGGCTTATGTCTTATGCCTCTAGGTTTCACCTCTTATGGGCAACTACTTTTACCCATATTATTAGCCTTTAAAAATATGATAATAGTATGAAAATAATTTGTATTTCTTATAATTATAATAGTATTAATAGTATAATTATTTTAATATTTTTTTAAATTAATAAGTTATACTGTAATTTAATATACACAATTCAGTAAATTATTCACTAATATTGTAATAAACTAATTATGAAATTAAAATATAGTTACTGATAGTACTATAATTATGCTATTATATTTAAAAAATAAGAAATTATTTAATGTATTGTAATTATTTTAATAAATTATGAACAAATTATAACAATTAATAATTAATCATATACATAGTTTTATCATACAATTTATTCATTTAAACAAAATTCTAATTTTTTAAAATTTATATTGCTATATAGATCATTTCATTAGTTTGCGGTGAACAAAAAAAATTAAAAAACATAAAACAAAACATGTATGCTCTCGTGCAAAGCATGTGCACTATTCTAGTGATTCAAAACAAGAAATTGCAAGTAGAGATTTTATTTTTATTTTCTTTTTTGAATTAATAATATTTATAGCTGAAGCCCGCTCTACAAATGATGCTCAACAGTAAGAGCCCAACATGAAAACAGACACACAATCAATTTATAGACAAGACTTACATGTATGAAGGCCCTAATGAAGAAAATGGAAGAAAAACGGTTGATGGTTGTTCTAAACGATGGTCAGAAGTTGAACTGTTCAAAATATCACCATAAAAGTTTTTTTATGAGTGTAAGATAAAGATAAGTGTACTTATAAAAACGAGAAAATTCCAAATTTTAGACTAAATCATGATCATCCACTAGACAATATGAGTCATATTTAAATATGTTGAAGTATGAATTAAATGATGAGTATAAAATTTGATAGTCAACACTAGAATCATACCTCACGCCAAAATCATACACTCGTCATGATGTGAATGAACCAAGTTAAGCTTTTATTATTTCCACACCAACTACTCTACGACCAATGAAGACGTCCTTTTTATTTCTTCTTTTTTTCTTTTTCTTTTCCTTTTTTCCTTTCACCCTTTATACCATTATTACTGTTGTTTTTATTTAAAAAAACAAAAGAAAAAGAAAACTTGGCAATTGTGACCGAAGAAGGAAGACATGGCTCTTAAAGTCAGAGAAAGAGAAGATTGCGTGTTTCAGGCATCAAGTGATATTTTACCATCATTTGACGAGTTTTTTGGTTCATGAAAACAAGGCTTCAAACGTTGGCAAATTAATATAGAAAGCAACTCCCTTTTAGAATAATTTTCGTCATGTGTACAACCATTTTCAACATTTAAATTTCTTTAGAAAAATATTTTGGCTCAATTTATAAACAAGTTGCGATGAAGATTTTCCTTGTTTGTATCATGTTAGGCTCATACGTTCAGGTTCTCTTCTCAGTGAATAGACATACATGCGGGTTATTCTGAAAGGATTCATACATAACTCCATTCAGTGAAAATAACACATAAACATCAATTCAGTAAAAAATTTGCATGTAATTTGAAAATTTTTTCATGGAGCTAGTAAGTAATAATACATAAACTCTCATCTTACCCGAGCAGATAATAATTGCTAGAAAATGTGATCCATATGATGAGAATAATGTATCTTTCTACCTACTCTAAAGGCTATATAGATATAAAAAGTGCTACCAAATTCATCAGCATTATTGACTTTGTGGCTTCCTTGTGACATGTTGCAAGACCCAGTCTTTTTAGTTTTGGGGCATGATGAAAAGGGGGGCATTTTAAATGTTTTCATAGTTCACCTAATCCTCTCTACTGCCAAATTAATCATGTTTTTTAGGATTTGGATTTTTGTTCACTCTGGTTTGAGAATAGAATTACTTTCTTAATATTAAGCATAAACTGTTTAATGCATGGTTATAATATGCCTTGAGTGAAAAGTAAATACACGTGTGCTATGAATATTTACACTGCTATAATAGTATTCTGAATGAATCAGAACTGTCTAGATATATTAGAATATTTATCTATCAAAAGTGCATTGGTAGCGGCAGGGCCGGCCCTAGCATAAGGCAACTAAGGCCTTTGCCTTGGGCCCCAAGTTGGATAAGGCCCACCCACCCATATATATAATATATGTAACTTAGTTACTTAAGCATAAACCTAACCCTATTTAAAAAGTGAAGATCTAAAGATAAAAAGTGAAGCTAATAGCTTAGCAACTTATGAGATTGAAAATTTTGAATTCTTAGTAGCTATGAATATTTGGTATGACATATTGTTTGCTGTTAATTCAGTTAGTAAAATCTTACAATCTAAAGATATGCATATTGATATTACCATAGATCAATTAAAAGGTCTTATTGTATATTTAGAAAATTATAGACAAAATGCTTTTATGTGTGCTTTGAATTCAACTAAAGAACTTGCTAATGAAATGGACGTACAACCTATATTTCGTGAAAAACGTAAAATTCATAGAAAAAAATAATTTGATAAAAATATTGGTAATGAAACAACATTTAACGCTGAAGAATCTTTCGTATTGAATATTTCTTATACATAGTTGATAAATCGCTTGGCTCAATTGAAAGTAGGTTTGAACAATTTAAAACGTATGAAAAAAAATTTGGTTTTTTGTTTGATTTGAAAAAATTAAAAGCTTTAGGTTATATTGAATTGAAAGCATATTGTCTTAATCTCGAAAATGCACTAAAACATGATGAACATTTAGATATTAATGGACTTGATTTATTTTTAGAATTGAGAGTGCTTAGGGAAATTTTAAAAATAGAGATTAATAGTCCAATTGAAGTGTTGAACTATATAAAGTGGTAGATTCTTTTCCAAATACTTCCAAATACTTGTATTGCTTATCGTGTACTATTGACTATACACGTAATAGTTGCTTCCGCTGAAAGAAGTTTTTCAAAATTAAAATTACTAAAATCTTATTTAAGACCGACCATGTTACAAGATAGATTGAATGGTTTAGCAATATTATCTATCGAAAATAATATGTTAGAAAATATTGAATATAAAACTTTAATTAGTAATTTTGCAGCTCAAAAGGTGAGACGAATGAGATAAAATGTATTATGAGTTGTATCACTTAGGCCTCATCCAATATTTCGCCTTGGGCCCTAAAATTCCTAGGTACGGCCCTGGGTAGCGGATTCAGATATTTTTAGTAATGGTGTATCCACATAATTTAGGAGTGCTTTGTACTAATTTTAAGTAATGTCTGAAAGTATAAATACAAGTCAATAGGCAATCCAGTAGTATGATATGATATCAGTGGAATACTATGAGCCACTCCCTTGTATAAAGAATACATCACTAACTAAACTTGAATACATTAAATTTCAATCCAGAGTATTAGAGAGTTAGAAGTAGAGCACGCAGGTCCAGTCTCTTGACCCGTCGCCTCTCCTAGGACTTTCTAGTAGAGTTGCCAGTATTTTCATTTACGAAGATCGGATCATGGAACATCAGGGGCATTAACGACCCCATTAAGAGAAGGCTAGTAAGAGACAACATCTCTCTCTCCTCAAGTGACCTCATAGGGATTCAAGAATCCAAACTTAGTTCCTATAGACCTCTGGTTCTTAAGAATATCGAACTCCCTAAAATCTCTTCCTGACTCCAATTGGAGGCTATCGAGTCTAGAAGTGGTGTCCTTCTGGGGTGGAATGAGTCTCTTCTTTATTGCATCGACTCTTATATAGACATTTTCTCTGTCTCTATTGTTCTCTACCATAAAGCTCTCAATTGGAAATTCTTAGCTACCACAGTCTATGCTCCAACCGAGAAGTCAGATAAGGAGGTCTGTTGGTAGGAACTCCATAGAATTCAGAGCATGTTCCCCCTTCCTTGGTCCCTATTTGGAGACTTTAATGTCACTATTTCTGCTCAAGAGCGCAGTGGTAGGTCTGCCTCTCCCTCAGACATCGCAAATTTCCAGTTCCTCATTAGTTCTATGAACTTAATTGACCTCCCCCTTAATGGCAAGTCCTTTACTTAGTTCAATATGAGATCTTCTCCAATCTTAGCTAGGCTAGACAGATTCCTTGTTTCATCAGACTTTGAGTCCAAATTCCCATCCACTGTTCAATACTGCTACCCTTCATCATGTTCAGATCATGAGTTCCTCATCCTTGATACCTATTCTCCCCTTCCCAAGCCACCATTTAGAATGGAGAAATTGTGGCTCTCCCATCCATCTTTCTCTTCCTTTGTCACCTCCTGCTGGAACAGCTTCTCTTGCAATGGCAATCTCATTCAATCTCTTCACCCTAAACTCAAAATCCTTAAACGTAGACTTAAATGGTGGAAAAAACACATCTACAGATCGATCACCATCAATAAATCCCTTACTCTCAAATCCTTTCAATCCCTGAAACTTCTGGAAGAATCCAGACCTCTGTCTCCCTCAGAAATCTCTCTTAGGAACTCTCTTAAAGACTCTCTCTCTTCTCTGGCTAATCAAGAAGAGATTTACTGGAAGTAAAGATATAGGATTCAATGGCTCTAAGAAGGAGACTCCAACACTTCTTTTTTCCACAAAATAGCCTCTTACCATAGAAGAAAGAATTTCATCCCCCACATCTCATATTCTAACTCTGTTCTCTTCTCAGAAAAAGACAAACAACAGGCTTTCTTTCATCACTTCTCAAACCACTTCAAAGCTCATCCTCCTCCATCCTTCCAGCTTGACTGGCAACACCTGCTCCCTCAGTCACCTACCAATCTTCAATCTCTAGACTCCCCCTTCTCAGAGCCAAAGATAAAGGCAGCAGTCTTTGGTCTCCACCCAGACAAATCCCCAGGGCCAGATGGATTCCCCATTCTCTTCTATCAATCTTTTTGGGATGTCATCAAACCAGACATCATCGCATTCTTCAACCAAATTTTCAGAGACCCATCCAGCCTCCATCTTGTTAACTTCTCCTTTATAGCCCTTATACCCAAATCTCTCTCCCCAAACCATCCATCTGCCTTCAGACCCATTAGTCTCATCAATGGTTTGCTCAAAAAAATTTCTAAAGTTTTAGTCAATATGCTAAGCCCTTTCCTATCCTCCATCCATCTCAATCTGCATTTCAACGTGACAAGTCTACAATTGATTCTATCGTCCTGGGCCATGAAATGATCAGTTATTGCTTCTCCAAGAAAATTAAGGCTTGTATCTTAAAACTAGACTTCAGCAAAGCTTTCGATTGTGTCAGGTGGGACTTCCTTTTCAGTATCCTCAAAGCAGATGCTTTGGATATAAATGGTGTTCCTGGATAAAATCTATCCTATTTCCTTCTAAATCCTCTGTCATAGTCAATGGCTCTCCAACAAAATCCTTCTCCTGTCATAGAGGTCTAAAACAAGGAGACCCCCTCTCTCCTATGCTATTCCTTTTGGTCGTCGACGTCCTTTGTAGATTGCTCATCAACAGTTGCAATCATGGTAATCTCTCTGAGCTACACATTAAGGGAATGCTCAATGATAGTAAATCTCTTCAGTTTGCTGACGACACAATTATTTTCTGCAAAGCCAACAAATCCGATATCATCAACCTTAAAGCCATTCTATACCTCTTTGAAAATGTTTCTGGCTTGGCTATAAATTTCTCCAAATCCTCCCTGTTCTACAACGGCAAATCCTCCTCAAAGGGTTCTCAACTGGCCAAAATCCTTAACTGCCCTTTTGCCTCCCCCCCCCTTTCAAATACCTCGGTCTCCCTATGAAGAGGGGCTCCTTATCTAGATCTGAATGGCAGTCACCTCTGGACACTCTCAATAGTAAATTAGCCTTTTGGAAAAGTAAACTGCTCTCTGTTGGTGGTCGTCTGATTCTCCTTAAATCTGTCCTATCCTCCATCCCCCTCTACTATATGTCCTTCTTCAAACTTCCTTCCTGGCTCATTAAGAACATAGACAAAATTAGACACAACTTCCTTTCGGGAGGATCCTCAAACTCATTTAAAGGTAAGCCCCCTGTCAAATGGGAGATTGTCTGTTCTCCCAAAGTATGTGGAGGTCTGGGAGTTCTCAACCTTCAGCTTTTCAACATCTCCATCCTCTCTAAATGGCTTTGGAAATTCTTTGACAATAACAACCATGTAGGCAAGATCCTCCACTCCATCTATTCGTCTAATCTTCACAAACCTACCTCCCCCTACCTCTGCTCCAGATTCTGGAAAGATATCATTTCCTGCTATCAATTCTTCTTCAGCTTTGTCCATTGGAATCTGGGTACGGAGTCTAGAGTCCTTGGGAAGACAAATGGATTGGAGCTAACTCCTTAGCTAGCCTGTCCCCTAAAGCCTATCTTCTAGCTTTCTCCAAATTTTTCTCCATTGCTTCCCAAGTCAGAGTTCAAGGGGGAAGGTGGATCTGGAAACCCATTATCAGGCGTCCAACAAATGACCAGGACAGAGACCAAGTGCAAACGCTGTTGTCTTTACTTGGTGAATGCAACCTATCCCCTTCTCCTACGGCAGACAGTCCTTCTTGGTCCCTATCTACATCTAACCAATTCTCTGTCTCTATGCTAGCAGATGGCAGCCTGCGTTTCCAATACAACTCTTTGATCTGGAACAAGCTGCTGCCTAGTAAAGTTCAAATTTTCTTCTGGCTCTTGAGCCTTCATAGGCTGAAGACAAAGGATAGACTGGTATCCCAAGGCTGGCTAGCGACTCTTCATGCACATTCTGGAACGAAGAGGAAACTCATGACCATTTATTCCTTCAGTGCTTCCATGCTCAACAACTTTGGTCTCCTGTTCTTCATAAGATTGACGTAGGATACCTCCCTCTAAGCATCAATCAGTGCCTTGCCATCTGCTCCGATATGTCTATCCAACCATCAGTTCGTCTTCTTTGGGGCATCTGCTTCCCTACAATGTGCTGGGTCACCTGGACAGCAAGAAACAATCGCATATTCTCTAATCAGACTCTTACTCCTCAGCAAATCATCTACAAAGCAATTAAGTTTCTAATTTTGTGGTTAGGTGCCTCCTCTTCTAAGAAGTTGACCAAGATGAAGCATATCATCCGCTCCTATGAGCTACCAGATATTTTGGAATCGAGTGTAGACAGCAACGGGACCCCATGACCGGGGTGTTTATGTCTTCCGTCATAGCTGGCCTCTTGTATAGTTCATGCTACCCCTCTTTTGTTTTTTTTCCTGTTTTCTTTCTGAGAGTTTTGGTTTTATGTAACCAGCTCATAGTTTTCTTCCCATGATTTAGTTTTTTTTCTCCATCTCGGAGCAGGAGCCTAAATCATCGGCAGATAACTTCTTTTGTAAGTTCTATAATTCAGTTTTCAATAGTTTTATGATAGGGCATCTGCCGTATTTTCCTTAAAAAAATTTCCAATTTTGTTAGAGAAGAGACCACTTACTTAATTCTAAGTCATGTGACTACTTTGAAATTTGATCAGTACCTCAGATTTGACTTTCTTGCTCTTGAACCTTAATTGTGATTTTGACCACCGTTCAAAAGAATATGAGAGTAGAAATTGAGAGATCTTACATGTAGGAACAAGCTACTGATATATTAAAAGAATTATTAAAATATGCAGTAGATCATCTAAAAAATTATTTTTGTAAAAGGCTTTCTATTAAACCATTCGGTAACCAAAATATTTTACTAATTTTTGCAACTAAAATGAAATATCATTTCATAGTAAAAAAATTATGATTTAGTACTTTGTTTAGACAAAAGTACTTGATTAGAAAGTGACAAGGAAGAAAAGTCATGCAAAAAATAGACAAGTTCAAGGGCTCAGTAGTATTTCTATCTTCACTAAGTTTATGTGGCAATGGCCTTTAGTATTTCAACAAGAAATTGAAATTTGTAGGTAGCCTTTTATTCTTATATCTATCCTTCTAATTACAGCTTAGCAAGCAATTTCTTTCTTGTTATGGGGATACAAACAATAGCAAGTTCCCCAGCAAGACAAACCTATTAATTTTTAGACAGCCAAATACAAGGAAACTCCAATTTCTTTGCGTAAAAAGCTTGAATACAGCTTATTTTAATAAAATGTATTTGTTCTATTATGTAGGTAGATACTTTATTACCTTATATTTCTTGGGTAATTTTCTCATTTTATTAGGATCCTCATATGATCTTTAATTTAGTTGAATTATTGCAAATAATCTTCTCATTTAATCACGTAGGAAGTTAAATCTCTAGATAATTGTTCTATTTTATTTTTTTTATGATAAAATTGGTTCTATTTTATTAGAATTTTTAAGGTAACCCAACCGAGAATCCAAACCAAGACCGTGAAAGTCATATTGAAACATTCTAACCATTCGGGTCACCCACATTTGGTTATTAGAGTTTGAATATAATTTTTGTTATGTTGGGTGTTGTTTGGCAAGGTTCTCTATAGAAAATCTTAAAGTGGTAAATGAAATTTCAACAACTACTACACATTATCTATTTTAAATCAGTGCTGTTATGGTGTTCCCATTTGCCCGAGTGCAACTCAGTGCCAAGCAACGGACGTGTACTTTTGCATGTTATGCCCCAATCAACTTGGCTAGAGACTTGTAGAGACGACAACTCAGCAGACCTGTTGAGTCGACACCCTCTCATGTCCACTCGAAAGGCGGTAGTTGTCGCCCCCTTTTGTCAAAGACGACTCACCATGAGCTCACTCGACCGTTTGCTAGACAACTCGAAAGACGTTACTTCTCGGCGAAGCTAGAGAACAACCTCTTCCACGAGCCTATCCTCACTGGCAACGTGTCAACATCGCATTTAATGCATGACAGGTGCATCATGCCTCTAGCCTCGATAGTCTTCATGACTCATCAGACCACGTGGGTCACCGCCCTGCCACTGCTCATTTCTCATTTAATGCTGAAGTGATTATTCCCCACTCGCAAGCCGACACCTGTAAAGCAAGTGCTGACGAAGCTGTCAGCCCACACTTTGTCACTGCCTTCCTGCAGTCGGCCGAAGTGACCAATTTGCCCTTATACCCTAGGTATAAATACATGTACTATTCTGCCTTGACAGGGGGAAAAAGAGGGAACGAATGGAAGATCTAACGGGAAAAAGATTTGATCTCCAATCAAAATTCTCTAAAATTGCAAATCATATTGCACACACACAAGAACTCTCATAGTTCTTATTTGCCCCATTCAAGTTCATCAGCTAACTTGAACGTCGGAAGTACAACGGGGGAGGTACAATGGGGGAATCAAGCCCCATCCTCTCACGAATTTCTACATGTGCAGATTTCTCAGATTCCCAATTCAAGAACCAAACATAAAGTGCAATCAATATAAATTATGGAATATGAGTATACCATTCAATGCGATCTGAATATCATATTAATAGAATCAGGAGGGTTTTAATCAGCCTATTGTACCAGTACAATGCCAAATCTCGTATGCTTTCACATAGAGAATTTTCTCTCTCTCCAATGTGAAAGCTGCAACCTTGACGATGATGCCACAACTATCAACTTCGAGAGAACAACAATAATAAAGGGACTTGCCTCGCAAGTCAATGGCCCCCCTTTGAATCCAAACAACAAAGAGAAACCTCCAATTACTAAAACTCTACCGCGTGATATCCTCAGACGTACACGGCCTATTCACTTCACACAAAAGGACATAACAAAACACGTTACATACCTCACAAGCTAAACTACCTCATTTTGATAATCACAAGAAACATACCCTACTATCAAGATTTTGCGGGAAAATATCATATTCTACCGAAATAAGGGGAAAAAGAATCAACAGAATTGAGTTAGACTACCACCAATAATAACTAAGATGTAAAGACTATAAATCGAAATTTAAAATCTTAATCTACTATCGATAGCATCGAGGTTAGATACTAAACTTGTAATGATTTTTAACATGTTTTCAATCATGTACCATGGAGTAACAAGTTAATCGATTTAGGAAATTTCTGAAATGTTGATTTGGCAACGTAAGATGTGTTGATAAAGAAAAACAAAGTTAAATTATGCAGAGATTTAATTTCTAAATGGAATCACATCCAACAATATAGAGTTTTCAATTTGGTGACCCTGATGTTAAAATCTGGATGGTACGGACGGTGATCTAACTTAGTTCTCCATCTTATTCCAAATGATCTGAAGAAAAAGATTGGCAGAATCCCAGTAGCCTCTGACGTAGCATACGAGTTCTGCTGAATTTAATAGAAAAGGAAGATATTTTGACTAATTAAAGCCATAAAATTAAGAAGGTTCTAATTGTAACCTGCCCTTTAATTAAATAAATAAACCGCCTCCATCTAATCCATTATTTTACCACGGGTCCAACTATTCACACTCCCAAACAGTAACTTTGGGGGTATGTGAGGACTAAATTGCCCTTCTCCCACCGGACAGCCAATCCGGTGGGTAATTAATTTTTCTGTTTTTTTTTTGTGTCCAACAAAAAGGCATTTTCGGCAATCCAACTCCCAAAATTACTGTTTGTGAGTGGATATAGCAAACGTGTTTTACCACCCACAATAGTTTAGTTTTATTTAGGTGAGCAGAAGGCACAGGCTCCAACGGCCCTCAATCCGCTCCTAACAAAAAAAAGTCAAGAAACGACACCCCCCGCTACACATCCAAGAACCATCCTCGTAAACCCTCCCTCTCACGGTCTCACCCTCCACATTTATAACGAGCGCTCACAACACAGACACCAAACCTCTACCCACAAAAATGAGCAGCCACCCTCACGCCCCCATGCCCTCCTCCGACCACCAGAAGATCCATCCGGTCGACGTCGAGGCGGCCCCACCTCCCTCCGCTCCCCTCGTCCCCCGCGGCACGTCACGGTCGGACAAAGGCGACCCTTCATCCGCTCCCTTACGACGCACGATCCCCGTCGCGTACGCTCCGCCCCCGAAGCCACGGAGGGGCTGCTGCTGCAGGTGCGTGTGCTGGACGCTGCTAACAGTCATCCTCCTCATCGTCATCGTCGCCGCCACCATCGGAATCCTATACCTCGTCCTCGACCCGAAACTACCAAAGTACTCGGTCGACCGCCTCCGGATCACCGACTTCTCCGTCGACAGCGGCCTCAACGCCCGTGCGAGCTTCGACCTAACGGTCACCGCGAAAAACCCCAACAAACATATAGGCATTTACTATGAGGATAACAGCCACCTAAGCGTGTGGTACTCTGATATCAGCCTTTGTGAAGGGAGTTTCCCTGTGTTTTATCAAGGCCATCGGAATACGACGGTGATGACGGTGACGCTAAGTGGGCAGACGAAGCTCGGGAGCGATGTTGTAACGGCGTTGCAGGCGCAGCAGCAAACGGGGAAGATTCCGTTGAAGTTTAGAGGGGATGTGCCGGTGAAGGTGAAGCTTGGAGGGTTGAAATTGTGGAAGGTGACTTCGAGGGTCAGGTGTGACCTTGTGGTCGATAGTTTGAACGCCAATAATCAGATTAGTATCAAGACTAGTGACTGCAAGTTCAGCTTGAAGCTCTAGGTCCTGGTTGCGTTAGTTGTTGTTCTTGCTTTGGGGGTTTTTGAGGAGGATGATTATATTTGTTTGTTCTTTTCGTTATAGCGTTTTCATGTAGAGATATATTATGTATGGATTTATTTATCTCGTATTAGATAGAGGATTCAGTATATTAACTTTACAGTAGCAGCAGGTGTTGTTTGTGTTCTTTCCTTTAAAACATGGGTTTAATTGCGCATAGATCCCCTGTAGTTATCGATGCGTTGAACTTGTTGCAGGTAGACCCTTTGGGTTAAATGTTTCTCGACTTTTTACACCCTCAAACAGACTCACTAATTTCACCCAAAGGCAATATCTGCCAAAATTTTACTGAGGGTGGAGAAAGTGAAAATTTATAGCCGGGCATCTATCAGCAACAATGAAACTAAAGGGGGTAGAAACTGATACTACAATGGTTTGTGTGCAATTAACCATTAAACGTGAAGAAGTCGGAAGCGTAGGCTTCAAGTTTAGCATCCTGTAGGCATTTGAACAGAGCCCCGAAGGAGTCCACACAAGGAATAAATGTTGTTTGAATACAGGAAAAATTGAGGTCGGCACCGCATACGTGTGGCTCTTTCTAGAATCAACTCGAGGTATTGTCAACTACGAGCCGAATAAAAGTATGGATGCATGTGTAAACTGATACAAGCATTCCTCTGGAGGGTAGAATATTTCATCGTGTAATTCTTGTATAAGACAACATCAATTACTGAAGCGATGGTTCACTTTCACAAAATTCATGGATAGTTATGCTGATATTGTAAAAAAAAATCTGAGGACAAATAATATAGACTGCATTAAGATTGTGAAACTAACTGTTCATCTAATTTACTGTCATACATCTTCAGTGTCTTGAGTATGCTTGATGATCTTAGGAAGTTTTTCCCTTCGCTCCTTAAGAGGAAACTTGCGGAATCATATTCAACACCTTTAAGATGAAAGCATAGGTGAATGCATCCTCTTTTAGCTTCTCAAACCTGCAGCATAGGAATAATATTAAGCAGGGTGAAGAAGTAAATACGAATCAGACAGGTATAAACAAAAAGAACAGCAGAGTAAAAAATAACAGTGCGAAGTTATCGACATGGGGACATTGAGAAAGAATATTGAAGACTAGAAGCAGTCCCCTGATCAACTGTCTTAAGAGGTATATGTGGTAAGCTGAGCTCCTGCCAACATAAAACAGATTCAAATTTCATACCTTGTGCAGTTAAAGTCCATGCTACCCAAAACTGCTAAAATATAATCCATATCATATGCCTAAACACCAGATGGCACAATAATTGAACCATCAGTCAAAGCAGAGAACATGTCATCAACCGCTACAGCATCAACTCAGTAATTATCTAATACCCTTCTCTTAGACTGATCTACTGTCGAGAAGCTTTCCCCCTACCTGATGAAGAGGGCGTTGTTTTCAACTTTCAAGTATATGGTCGACCTCCTACTTACAGCAGTTGTAGCTCAAATTTACATGCCAGTTTAGTTTCGTTAGATATTATTGAGAATTTGATATTAGTAGATTTAATAGATATTATGAGATATTGTGAGATGTGATTAGATATAATTTTATCTCATACCTATTTTGTAATATCCTCATAATCTCTATTTAAAAGATTAGGGTTAGATGAATAATGGTTTTCTGTCTTTTCTATTTCTCTATATGATATCAGAGCCTAATTGATCCTATAGTATTTCTCCCATCTTTTAACATCTCAAGGCCGTCAAGGAGGTTTTACATAGCCTTCATACTCCCATCAGCGGCTTTGATGGCATCGACAACTTCAACAACATTAACAACTTCTTCGGTATCATTGTTTTCTAACTCTTATAAAATATTCTCCGCAAAATAACCTAAATAAAAAAAAGCCATGTACTGTTCAAACGATGAAAAGTAGCAAGGTTAACGCTCTCATGATGAACAGTAATCAGAGTTACTATTCACTCTTCACCATCTTTGGTGGTTATATGCAATGACAGTAGTTTTCTTTCGACGTTTTTAACTGACTACTTGTCTAGGGTTTCTACTAGCTGACCTGTCTAGGGTTTCTACTAGCTG
>BQKN01000831.1:47581-63668 GCA_022839385.1 Asparagus kiusianus
TGTCTAGGGTTTCTACTAGCTGACCTGTCTAGGGTTTCTACTAGCTGACCTGTCTAGGGTTTCTACTAGCTGACCTGTCTAGGATTTTTACTAGCTTACTCGCCTAGGGTTTCTATTGGCTAACTTGCTTAGTGTTTCTTCTACTGACTCACCCACCTAGAATTTTTACTGGCTGTGATTACAATATTCTGATTGCTGAGGTCTGCAAGTATTCTAGACAAATATGACATTACTAAAGCTCTTGCAATTAGCAGTTATGTTCTTGTTTGTAAAAAAAATAGTATAGATGTTCTAGCTTGAGGGAGAGTGTTAGATATTATTGATAATTTGGTATGAGTTGATTTAATAGTTATTATGAGATATTGTTGAGATACTGTGAGATGTGATTAGATATAATTTTATCTCATACCTATTTTGTAATATTCTTGCAATCGCTATTTAAGAGGTTAGGCTTAGATGAATAACGACCTTTTACCTTTTCTATTTTCTCTACAAGTTTAAAATGGAAGGAATGCCAAGAGGTTCTAACACAGCCATGCTAGTTTCTGAAAAAGAGGAAGAGGTTGTAAATCTTTTGATGTGTAGGAAAGTTGTTTAAAGATGATTCTTACCTTCCTGACTTTGAGAAGTGTCCAGCTCCTAGTTCACACTTGAACAAGAGTGCATTGTCGTCGGTCTTCATTTCTCTTAGTTTTGCTACAAATTTTGCAGGTTCCGAATACAATACACGGGGATCTGTTGGATTATGGAAGAAGTTAGGAAGTTGAAAGAAATACACTTAGTTGCAGCATAAAGATGACTCATATGAAGCATTTGATGATTAAACATACCATTTAAACCTGCTGTAACAAGAATATTGGGATAATTTTGTGGTCCCACCTGTAAAACAAAAAGTTTCAGATAACACATCATAAAATTTAATTGGACCATATTTCACAATAGCAGCTACATATTGCATGTGTACCATTTTATGTAAGAAGTGGCATCAAAGGTACAATTATATAGGTGATGTGATTTTTGTAGCTTTAAAGCCAAATTAGTCATAGGATCTGGTGAGATGGATAAAGTTGCCCAAGAGCACAATCAGAACTTGCATTTTCTTCAGTGTGACTTCAATTAATAGAAAATTTACTTTATCAGTTGCAACAAGCATTCTAAATGTCGGATGTTGGGGACGTTGGGGATATGTTAGACAAAGAAATTCCATGTTAGATGGCAGATATCGGGGCCGTATCAGAGATATTTAATAAATATCATGGTGCCATATCAAATAATATGCGCCTGTGTATCATAGATGTTTGTACTTGATGCACCAAAGGATAGAGCTGAGGAGAAAGATGATAACTTTTGCAAAACTTTTGCAAAAGAATTTGGTCTCAGTTGAGCCCTAATTCTTCTTAACCATTATTTACATAGCAGATAATTATTAGTTTTCAAACCTTCATTTGAACCATAACCAATTTTTTAAAACAAATGGATGTCCAAACAGACATTTTAACATTTCAACTACCTTTTTTGAGGCCGAATGACAATTGATATATCAAGAAAATCATGATATAATTATATCATCGACAAATTGCCAAAAGAGGTAAAGAATATTAAGGCGATATTCAACAAAAAAGTCTCCACCTAGCCCGCCTAGGCATATGCCTAGACTTAGGCGCTACCTTGACCGCCTACCTAGCGTCTAACGTCTAGGCAATATCTAGGTTGTCCGCCTAGGTTTTGGGAGCGCCTAGGTAGTTTGCCTACATGGACTACACCTTTTAGGCATTAATCGTGATTTTCTTTGTTGTAGCATCCACGTTCTTCAACCTCCTCCAACTATGAACATCTCCTCTACCTCTCCCGGCATTCAACAAAACCCCATCCACCATCACTTAAGAAATCTACCTAGGTGTCAGTCCAGCGCTAAGCTTTACATAACATTGACATTGACTATCATAAATTGTAATTAAAAACTAAAAAAATAGAAAACCGCCTAAGTTGCCTAGCGCTTTCGGTAACCTTAGCCATATTGTTTTGCAACAAGCCTTGTAATAGGATATATTGGCTTACATATCAGTAATGTTGGGGATTCTTATGTAGGAATACTTAAGACAATGATCGCAACTCTGTTTGGTTATTGGGTGGTATCAAGTCACACTCTGGTCGAATCAGATTTGACCTAGCCAAGTTGCTCTGACCTGAATTATCATTAACCGGATCACAGCACATTCAGTAACTGAGTCAACACGGCATGCCGATACCTGGTCTGCTTAAATTTGGGTTCTAGGAACCCATGCAACTTATGATCAGCAAGCACAGCGAATCAGGTTTGATTTCAAATACTCACATACACACGATATGTAGTTACCCAGATTCAAATCACAATCACGTTTAGGATTCAAGTAATATTCAAGTAATACCAAATAATCAACTGAACAACAATATTATGCTTACAACCTAATTATAGTTTGTTACTTCATAAAATCTGTCTATATTCACATAAATGGTATAATAAATCCAAGTCTAAGATTCAAAGTCCTAATATGCAAATCCAACTCATAAATTGACTGCTTGATCTGATCATATTAAGTAAGGTATTACAGAAAACCTTTAAATTAAGTGGGTCACTTTCGGACAAGTGTGTCAATGTTTATGCACAAATATAGCCTATTTATTAAAGGGGTCAGTTGCATTGGCGCATTTATAACCCAACCCGTTTAAAATTGACCTATACCTGCTACTTACGAGTTGTGTTCACAGTTCAGATCAAAATTGCTACTCCTGATAACAATTGTCGACTATATGTAAATGATCATCATGTACCCTGAAAATAACTACCATCATCCCCCTGTAGCCTGAACTTGTTCCAACCTTGAGCTTGAGTCAAATATAACTGCGTGATATAATTTACGGCTGTAATTGAGGAGATGGACCATCCACTAACCATCGACATTGCAGAGGGCTCAAATCTTCTCATGAATGGTTCAGAGAAGCTGTATAGCTTTTCTTTTTCTCTTCTGGACATCACAAAGAAACAAGCTTCTTAAAGAACGGAAGCAGTAACACTGGAGCACCTGGTAATTATTCAATCTCTACAATATGATTATAAGGTTACAAAGAAAATCAGGACCTAAAGGTCTATGGATTTAGCGGCATACTAATGCAAATTGGAATGGTAAACTTAGAATAGATATCTCATTTTAATGTCTCGTATGACAACATCAACTTGCACTAGAGTGGTTGAGGTATAATGAGCTGATTGATGCACTAAAAAGCTAATAGTGTAACCAGATCAAACAAGCTTGGATGAATAGCAAATTTCTTATTTGCTATTTTTCATGGATAAAACAAAATATAGGGAAATATCACACAGTATGAATCCGTCTGTATCACTTGTCAGCACAATGCCCTACAAAGAGTTGGTAAGTTGCTACTAGGAAACCATGTGAGACATCGCAACTTGACATCACATGGATGACCTAGTGTCGGAACATGATACTGATTTAGTTTTAGTTGAGACAGGTTGTCTTCAAAGCGTCTTGAATATATTTAGGTTGACCTCTGGCCAAATTGTAGAGTTCTACACTGGTACACCAAACTGATGCTGTAAGTAGATTAACATCCAGAGGCCAAATTTGAGACAAGTTCAAAGCTAGAGGAGGAAGAGAAGGTACCGCAATATATAAGCTGAGTGACGCAAACTTTTTTTATATTAAAACCTAGCGGGCCCCACATGGTTAGGTATCGTCATGT
Source organism: Asparagus kiusianus (assembly GCA_022839385.1). NCBI lineage: Eukaryota > Viridiplantae > Streptophyta > Magnoliopsida > Asparagales > Asparagaceae > Asparagus > Asparagus kiusianus. Next base: position 51,323 of record BQKN01000831.1, read on the forward strand.
TTAATGAAAGAAGAAACAAAACGTGGGAATATTTTTTCAAAGTGAGGCTGCCTAACTTTTGAAGAAAATTTGAGCGTGGACCCCACATGAATAGTAAATAATATTATTTTATTAGTGCATAATATTTTTCCAAGCGTTATAAATAGACCTTAAAACATTATTCTGATCTACCATGGATCCTGCGAGGACTCTTGGAGTGGACTGTCTTAAGTTAGAAAATTTTGACGGATCCAACTTCAACGCATGGCGTCGGAAAGTTATCTTTGGGATGCAACTCTTGAAAATCTACAATGTGATTTCTGAGGAAAAACCCGACTCTGAAGAAGACTCTGAAGCTTAAGCCTCTTGGGCTAGAGATGATCACTTCTGCAGGAGTTATCTCCTTAACTGCCTGACCGATCATCTAGCAGATGCTTACACCAACAATTGTTGGTGTCTGTGGTTAAATCTGGAATAATACAGATATATAACAGTAAAACTGAACAAAACACTTAAGTGCAGTAATTTAAAATTTTCAACTCAGCTGCTGTGCGTTTGTAAAACGCTGTGTTTAAAACATTATTTGGCCTACTCTGGTGCAAGGATCTCAAGGTCAAATTGCTTCCAGGAACAACAGTCCAGTACTCTGGTGTGCACCGACCCAGTACTGTCAAGATTTCCTCGATCTATAAGGTAAAGATCTCCTCGATCTATCAGGCAAAAGATCTCCTTGATCTATCAGGCAAAATTCCTATAAGCACATTCTATTTTACAATCTATATCTGTATATATTGATTGTTGTTTTTATAATAAATTTTTCTTAAGGATTTAAGGTCTATTTATAACGTTTAGAAAAATACTATGCACTAATAAAATAATATTATTTACTATTCATGTGAGGCCCACGCCCAAATTTTCTTCAAAAATTAGGCAGCCTAACTTTGAAAAAATATTCCCACGTTTTGTTTCTTCTTCCATTAAACATGACGGTGCCTAACCATGTGGGGCCTGCTAGGTTTTAATATAAAAAAATGAATCAGCACATGTCTAAAATCCAGCGATCACACAAGATCAAACTTATCTGTGATAGTTTTCACTTTGAACCACACTTGCCTTTGCCTTTGCCTTGGCCTTGCCTTTGTCTTTGCACATTTATGATCCTGTGCATGTCCTGATTTTTGCTATGGCTCTAGGTATCTTTCCACAATACACCATAGGAGACGGCCAAATCTTCACCCATGCATAGGTGAGTTCTTTAGGCATGTTTCCTATCAAATATCCCGTATCCGAAATGCTTTGAACTCATTAAGGTTTAAGAGTCACCCTCACTTATGATAGGATTCTAGGTGGCAAAATTAAAGTTTTACTCGGGTAGTTCAGCCAGGTAAGGATAGTATTAGAGGTTGATCAAAGATCAATTAAGTACCTCATTCCTTGCGAAGCGCGTTACGTAACCCCCAAACATTGCCTTAAACACCGACTAATCCAAAAAAACTTGAACCCTTTCACTTGTAAATCTTACTTGACTTTTAAACCATTTATCTCGTCAGTAGTAGCATAAGCTTTGAACTAATAACTTGATGTAAATGGTAAGTATTTATAAGACTACAAACTTTACAAATCTTACTTGACTTTTGAACCAATTATTTTATTATTAGTAGCATAAGCTTTGAACTAATAATTTAATAAACATGGTAAGTATTTGTAAGACTTACAAAATTTTGAGACCCATTCCAGCAGACGTCCTTTCGACTATGTCCTTTTTCAGACCCTTAGTCAAAGGATCAGTCATATTTTCTGAAAATCGGACGTCAATCACAGAGATGACTCATTGACAAATGAGCTCTCTTAAATAGCCATGCTTTAGACGAATGGTTCGTTTCTTTTCATTAAACATCGAGTTTGCTGCCACAGCACTCGTCGCCTGATTATCACAATAGATAGTACTTACACCTTGCAATTCTGTCAATGGAAGGTCTCGGAGAATACAACTGAGCCACTCAGCTTCATCTCCTGCAACACAGAGTGCGAAGAATTCAAATTCCATCGATGACTATGCAATCATGGTCTGCTTCTTAGACTTCCACGAGACCGCAGCTTCACCCATAGTGAAGATAAATCCTCCAGTAGATCTGCACTCATCTGGTTCTGAGCACCAGCTCGCATCTGAATAGCCTTCGATTACACCTAGATATCCAGTGTAGAATAGGCCCAGACCTATAGTTCCTTTCAAGTATCTCATCAATCTCTGGACAGCATCCCAATGAAGCTTTTCAGGATTACTTGTGAACCTACTAAGCATTCCTACAGCGAATGCTATATCTGGCCTTGTGCAGCTCATCACGTACATAAGACTCCCAATGATCTTTGAGTACCTCAACTGCTCTACTGGTCTTTCAGTGTTCGGTAGAAGCTTCTTGTTGTAATCATACGGCACTGACAGTTCTGACAGGTCGTAGTAGCCATACTTCCTTAGCATGCTCTCGACATAATAAGATTAGGACAATCCAATACCCTCTTCAGAGTATATGATTTTGATTCCGAGAATCACGTCCGCAGTTCCAAGGTCCTTCATGCTGAACTGTGCCGAGAGAAATTTCTTGGAAGATGTTACTATCTCCAAATCACTCCTGATGATGAGCATATCATCCACATAAAGGCAAATAACCACCACCTTTCTATCAGCGACCTTGATGTATAGGCACTTGTCAGATTCACTGACTTGATACCCATTGTTGCGAACAACCCATCGAACTTCTCATGCCAGAGTTTTGGTGCCTGGTTAAGTCCATATAAAGACTTAACAAGTTTACAAACCTTACCAGCTGGAGCATCAAGTCCTTCTGGTTTCTCCATGTAGATCTCTTCTGTAACATCTCCATTGAGAAATGCAGTCTTACTGTTTCCTTCTCTGCCAACATTGACAAACTATATCTTAGTTTTAGTGATATGACGCATCAAATTTGAACCTTCAGGATTTTCACTAACACAAGTACGTAGCTCTATTTGCGACTCATCCATGACTAAACAGTCATACTGGCAGCTCAAGGTCCATGGTTTAGTCACTTTAAGATTGTAGATCCTCATTGACACCAGGTGTAAGGACCAGCTTGGTACCTGACAAATGTTCACTTGACATTTGACATTCTCCCATCAGACATATAGAAGGTCTACATCAAGCACACCTAAATCAGGATGACTTGTGTGTGGAATGCAGCAGATGCACTGATGTTGCTATTTGCAACTAGGTGTAACCTATGATCATCACACATCTACACACATGGAAACTTGTCATCATGAAAACAAAATCTTTTAGGCCTATCCAAGAGCCATCTTTAATTAAATAAGTCTCCATACTCACAAATTGGAATCTACGAAAGTTATCTAACCCACAGCAGGTAAGAACTAAAATGAGAACAATGAGGCAGGCGAATTTATATTACAACAATCTTGCAGCTGTAAGGTGCAGGAAATGTAACAGTTCACTGGTAATTATCAATAAGAAAATGAAGGGAAAAAAATCTTTTTAAGACATTGGAACTTAAATATTTCATATTTTTAACGTAGCTGTACGAATCTGGAGTAACTTTGTAATTATCAACAAGAACATGTGGATTTCCAATATATTTAGCTTTTGTTTGTAGATAAACATGAAGAAATATTCAGACAAGAACTCACATTATCAACTGGAGAATAAGATTTCATATAGAAATAGTACTCTTTCGTTCGAGGATCACCCCATTCCTGAAAGAAAAAATGTAGAACCAATTAGCCAACGGGATCACTAACATGAACATTATGTTGATACAAACATATTATAGCAATTAAACCATCAAAGATGCCTATACTAGACCAAATATCGAGAAATAAGTATGAAAAGTTTTAGAGAACTCAAAAACCCTTTCCATCTTTTATAAGATTCATGATACTATGGTTGTAAGTCAACAATAGGTAGGAAAAGGGAATTGAAGATACAAACAAACAAGATAAGCAACTTAGTATTCCTTGCATTGTGGCTTTAAGTAATATGTAGTCACCCCTCATGACAGCTTAAGCTTTTGAGTAAAGGTAGTACCAACATGCTACTGACAACTGGAAGTAAAACTAAGGTTCCAGATTCAAATCCCAAAATAAATATAATTTGTTTCTTCACTGTAAGCCTGCATTTGGCATCTGTTACTTTTCCCTCATGTTGTCTTTCATTTGCGAACATTATGCTGATTTCCATATGATAAGGAGCATTAAGATGTTCAACTTTAAATAACATGCAGGTTCCTAATATCTTAAGGCAATGGTTAAAAATCATTAACTATTTACTAACATTAGTCACTCTTTTTACCATAAGAACATCACATCCACTTGTAAATTTATCATATAGAATGCTGATAAAAAATTTGATAAGAAATACGACCTCCCATTCAGATGTAGTCAATGGAATGCTCGGATCAAGCATAGTCGTTAGTACATCAACAAAAGGTACTCCAGCCACAGCTGCCTTGAAAAGATCAGGTCGCATGTTCAGAACAGCACCAATGAGCAAGCCTCCTGCACTCCTCCCGTTGATACATAGTTTTTCCTTCGAGCAGTATTTATTCTCTATTAAATACTCTGCGCAAGCAATGAAATCAGTAAATGTATTTTTCTTCTTCAGCAACTTCCCATTTTCATACCACTTTCTTCCCATTTCACCACCGCCGCGTATGTGAGCTATTGCAAATATAAATCCCCTGTCTACCAAAGAGAACCTTGATCCCTTGAAACTTGGGTCTATGCAAATCTGTTGATACATTGTAAATTACATAAATAAGATCAGGTATCTAAATTAATAACAAGATTGGGACTAGGAGAAAACCTAAAAATGACAAAGCCTAAAAGACATTATCAATAATGAAAACAAATGTATAGCATACAAGGATGCTTGATTTACACATTCAATGTAGTTAACAAGTGACATTTATCAATACGCTAGCATCGTCATTAAGAACAACATAAAAATTCTATACAAGTGACATTTACACTTTCAATGTAATTAACAAGTGATGTTTATCAATACGCTAGCATCATCATTAAATAGAAATTCTATACAATGTCACAGCATATATAAAGGAAGTATGTAGAACTTCACAAGCAAAATTAAGTAATCAGTTGCTAGTAGCAAGTAAAGCACATCAATTTAGGATCTTTTAAAAGACCGCACATCAATCATGTAGTCAGGGTGTCTTCTGAGGCAACTCAAAGTGGGACATTGTTTTGTCAATGTGTACACATCATAGTTAAGTTCTAACTCAAGCTCGTAGCAGTAGCTATCAAAAACAGCCGCAACTGGTATATATTTGATCAAATAACAGATAAATCAGCAAAATAGAGGTGGTTAACTATTCCTCCATAAGGTAAACTTGATGAGGAACGGAAGCATAGTGATTTGCTGAGGATGATTATTTGGATTAAATAAAATAAAAAATTGTACTCTTCATTTAAGAATAAAAAAGATACAAATGAGGGTCTCACACCCGGGCATTTCATATATTTAATACTTGACATACCTAATACAAGTTGCAATTCATATGCAGATTTCTCACAAACATTCTTCTCTCCTCCTCAAATGAAGAAATACATCATTATTTATAGCGCTAAATAAAATCCTAATCCTAACTAATGGATAACATCAAATCACATATCCTAATAAAATAACAGATTTATTCCTAACTAAACAACAATTCAATCCTAAATCCCAACTAAAAATATCAAATCTTTTAGAAGAAATTCTAATCTGATTGTCATCAAATCTTTTGCAAGACTCAAATTTAAATCTATCCTGCATCAAAACCCCTCTAAAGTACAAAGAAATTTATCAAGTTTGATGATATTGTACTTGTAAGATACAAATTTGACACAACTGTAATATCAAACTCAGTACAAACATGGTGGATCAAAAGATTTGCTAAAGTCTTCCACTACACGAAAACTTTGACGTTTGAAGCAAGGGTAAAGGGTTATAATTTTATATTATAACATGCTCCTGCCGTTTGAGTGCCCTTTTCACGTGCTTGAAACTTGGACTATTTTACACAGCAATCATTCTTTTCAAGTCTACTTTAAACATGTGGCCAGTGGTATCTGGAACTGGGCTCCGCTGATACCATCTGGAAGGTCTCTACCATTACATCAAACTTCAAAGAATGCTGAGGGTTGTAGTTTTATACTCTAGCATTGTTTATCCAATAGTTTGAATCTCATCGGGTGAGCTCATAGAACATGACTAATGTGCCTATACAAATAAGTAGCCGATTGCTTTAGACTAGCTACAAATATAAAAATTCTCCAACAGTAAGTCTCTTCCTGCTTGCCGATCGAAAAAGAAAGAATGTTTATACCGCCGGCACCTTCACTTAAACTTATCTCTTGATCGTGAATAGATGCTTCATACTAACTACCTAGATGATTCGTGCAAAATGGCTAGGAGTATAGAACTTCTCTAGCACGCAGTCATCTCTCCAGAAATGACTAATGCGTTTTTCATTAAGTAATTAGTCAAATTCTCCAGGCCTTCAAAGGTTATCAACCAATTAAAACAAACTGTAGGCTATATACCAAAGACAACAACAAGCTCTAAATCCAAAATCAAACCAATCCTAAGTTCTACAGACTGAGACATCTACAACCTAAAGGAAACTATAAAATTTCCAAACCATATCAACCATGAAATCACTAAACTAAAAGAAATTCCCAACTCTTCGTCCTGTAGACCTCCTGAACTAAAAGAAAATAAAGTCAAAGTCTATGGACATAGATCTGTGAAGTAAAATCGATTTCCAACTCCAAACTTCATAGACTATAGACTTCTACCAACCCATATCAAAATTTTAACTGCTAAGGAACTGAAGCTCCTAAACTAGCGAAGTTCAAATCAAACTCCCAGTTCCAAAATCCTAACTCCAAAACTACAGTCAAGAGATACAAGTTGCAAAAAAGAGAGCTATGTATTCATGACTTAGATCAAGATTATGACTCTTCAGAAAATCAACCTCAGTTTTTCTTTAAGAAACCAAATTCAAGGATCAACCTCCATGTGGCTAAAAGGGAATTAAATCCAAAAATCGACCTCCATGTCGCTGAAAGGTAATCAGATCAAAAAACAACTGCTAAAGGGGATCCAAAACAAAAATAAACCTCCATTTATTAAAGGGAAAGGCCTAACCGACCTTCACGTACTCAAAGGGAATGTTGGACCACCATGTCAATAAAAAAGGAATCAAGTTGAAAACCGACCTTCACGTCATTATCAACCTCTAATTTATTAAAACAAAATCAAATCCAAAGTTAACCTTCATGTTGTTAGAAGGAGTCCAAATGCAAAATCATCTTGCATTTATTAATAATTAACCAAGAAGCAAATCCAAAAAAAAACTCCACATCCTTAAAAGGGACTAAAATCCACATATAGCTCTGTGTTGGCAAAAGAGAATTAAGTCCAAAGTCAATCTCCATAACGTTAAACTGGAAGATCCATAATTGACCTCTACTTCATCACTAAAAGGAACTCTAATTCAGAATTAACCAAATTCTGACACAAGAATTAAGTCAAAATTCACACAAATCTGACTACTTGTGCGCTGAAGGTAATACCTAAGCAATACACTCCAAAGTGTTAAAACTGAAATGGTAAAATTTTGAAATCCTTATATGAGGCTCTTTTTGAAGGTTGTGCATATTATTCCTTGATTAGACGTTCCTTGTTCGAAGAGGGAAATTAGCAATAGACTCTTTCAATTTATTGGAGGCTATGGATCAAAACTCAATTACATAATGTTCTATGGGATCAATACAAAAACTCAAATACTTTTGAGGGGATCAAAACAAAAAGTTCAAATATTCTGTCTTAACTAGATATAATATTACATCATAAAAGATGGATAATTTGGATATTCTATACATCCTAGATATCTATACAGGTTTGTTTGTCATGCATCCCCAAAACAACTTTTAAAGACAGAAGTGACATGACAAACTTAGTTATGTGATATACTGATATCCAATGTTTTAGAAAGCATTAGGCGCTTATGGGCACCAGGTTTAACACCCAACACGCAGACGCCTAGGCAGGCACCTAAGAAGCTTTTAAGGGTTTTATTTTTTGGAATGCTTCTGCCATAGTGGTAGGCACATGAGAAGAGAGGAGAAGAGGAGAAAAAAGGAAGAAAGCAAGAAGAAAGAATGAGAATTAAGAAGATAAATGTATAAAAACCATAATAATTATAAACTAATGACAAATTACCATTCTGAATGATGCCATTGATCGAAGATGGCTTCAGTAGTGGTCGTGACTCCCAGGATAGTTGCCGTACTGGCAAAGAGAGAGGCTGAGGGGAGACACCAAGCAAGGAAAAAGTTTTTGGAAGATTCAAAATCCTATCCTCAGCATATTATCTAATTTTGGATTTTGATGTTGGGTTTTAACTTGTTCCATTTTAATCTGATCCATTTTCTTCACATGTTACCATGCTTAAGCGGGCCATTTACTCGTTTTTTGACACGATTCGACCTGCTTAAGCGGTTGACACAATCTTGGGTGCCCCAACGCTTAATTTGTACAGGGTACTGCCTCCGCCCAGGTGAGCGGCTAGGAGGCTGCATAGACTGCTTTTTGAAATAGTGGTGATATCAATGAAAAACCAACACTCAATGGCTATCAATATTAGCAAGATTAAAAGATCAAGGAAAAAAACAGGAACTAAGCTTTTCAAGTACCCACAACATATTGTAGTGACACGCTATATATAAACAAGGAAATAACACATCCTCTCATATTGGTTCCTCCATGTAAACAATTGATAAAGTAATGTCCAGAAAACATGTAAATGCTACTACAGGCCCTCACTACGCCATAGCACTATAATGGTTTAAGTCAACATTCGATCGCATAAGTTGTTATAGGTATAAAGGGCATCACTGATTACCTCATATGAGCCATAACCATATAATAGCAAAGGATCTGAACCATCAAGCTTCACAAGGTTATTTCCGTAAAGAACTGAAATAGGAACTCGAGTGCCATCGGAAGCAACTGCCCATTTTCTTTCAGTCACATAATTTGATGCATCAAAACCACCTAATACCTGAAAAACAGATTAAAAAAAGTCTCTTTATATATAGGGGTAATAAACATATAAATCTATAAGCAGAAGAGGATGATCCAGCGTAATAATAAATTATAAGAACAATCATGACTGCCTCAGTCTGAAAACTGCATAAACTTCTCATTTCTGCAGAGTTTCAAAGAGGAAAGGATGTCAAAGACCAGGAAACGTGAATTGAGTACAGAGCACAATCGGCCACAATGTAGACAAATATTAAATGTTTACTAATAATAGAGAAGAATCCTTCTTTCAATTCTTTTTCAGCATAGGACGGAACAGGAGCTCAAGATGTAACATATGTGTAACATTACTAATAACAATATGCCTTTACATATAGATTTGTTGGACAGTTTATTTTATAGTTAAAGATTCATTTCATAGGGATATGTCTAACATTTATTATTTATTTTTAACTTAGTTTGGCCATTAGCTACCTTAGACAACCCTCCTAAAGTAAATACCCCTCCCCTGTTGAACCTTAGACAGGCAATGAGGGTCTATTTGGTGGAGGGGGCTTTTGCTCGAAAGCTACTGTAGCTGTCAGATTACAACAGTATTACAGCTTTTACTTTGTTTGTTTGTTTGGGCAAATAGGGGCCTGATGTGGCAGCCAAAAATCTGAATTGAAAGGCTCCATTTTGGGGTAGTATTATTTTAGCTGGCAGGTCTAACTAGACCACTAGTTTGCGTATTACTGCAGCTATCACATGCTTCACCAAAAAAGACCCAAACAGCCCCAGGATGACACAATCTACATTACAACTTACAAGGTACGGGTGCGAATACGGGACACGGAAAATTTGTAGGACGATAGGATATGGGGACATGGTTATATATGCATATTGAAATTAGCGATTTACATGAGATCAATTTTTTTTTTATTTACATGTTATGAAAACTAGAACTTCTATAGCACTTTTATGTTTCATTTATTAAGTAGATTATGCATTGGAAAACCGTTGGTTTTCTAACTGGACTTTGATATGTAGGAAAAAAGAAAATTTGAGGGGGACGCGCCGGGCGGGGGGGTGGGGAGGTTGCAGGTATTGTTTATTTGTATTTTGCAGATGTTAAGATCTCTTCCATTTCACCAGAACTCCGACGTTGTGGTGATGGTTGAGGGTTATGCTTTTATACTCTAATACGCCCCTGCGGGTTGAGCGCCTTTAATAGGTTAAAACCCGGATTCTTGTAATAATATTCCTTTTTGCATCCGTTTTAAATACATGGCTGATAGGATTTGAATTTGGGTTGCTATACCATGTTAAAGTTTCCACCACTGCACTAGAACTCCAAAGTTGTAGTGAAGGTTGAGGGTTAAAATTTACACTCTTACCAGTAGGAAAGCAAATCAAACACAATTAGACACTTCCAGTATTGAACTAAACTTAAAAATTATGACTAACTACTGTTGTCTGTCATGCCTAAGATCAAGCATAGTTAATTTATTACAAGATGAAGAAAAAAAACATTTCCAAGGCAATACTTTAGCGAAATGTTACTTATTCACCACACAAACTAGCACATGAAATGACAATCTTCATAACCATCATCATGACATTAATGAACTGAAAGAATCAACCTTAATATACTTGGTACACTCATAAAACTCTGGACAGTTAGCAATATATATTCAGCTTAATTATCAAGACTGAAACACACCTCATTTCCAAAGAAAAGACTGAAACTTGCACCATTTATGCAGTCTCAATACTGGATCATGAAACAATTTGTTCTTATTTTGTCAAAATCACAGGGCTCCCCAACAAATAAAGTAGCCACTAATGGAACGATGTTCAAGAGGATTACATGAGCAATCAGCTTGAAATGACCAACAGTTGAGTCGAGGGATTATAACAGAGACTCTCGGCACCTTTAAGATACTCTAGAATACAATAGACTACACTTATTAATAAAATGTGTGGAGCCTTCATGCACTCAAAAAACCCTACACCGTAAGAGTAATACTGGGATGAATCTGTTGGCCTTCTTGTTTTGATGATGTTTAACAAACAATTTACTTCTAATGTTGTTTGTCTAGTGTTTATGTTTTCGTATTTATTCTAGGCAAACAACGAGTTGGAGGATGGATGGAATAGAGCTTCAACGATCATATCCAAAGGAGGTTGACGGAATGTCGGTGAAGCTTATACAATTCAAGTTCAAGATCCAAGTTCAAGCTTCATCCGCAACGTGTACCAAGTCAAGCTTAATTGAAGATCAAGATCGGCTTGGGTAAATTAGTTTAGGTTTTATATTATGTGTTAAGTACGTTAAGCTCAATATCATATACACACACATTTTATTGGTTTCCTTGTATATATATGTAGTCCTATATATATACAACACAAGTTTTGGTTTTCATGTTTATAAATATGAAATTACATGTTTCATATTTATTATTGTGATTTGGTTTAACTACTTAGATATGAAACAAATATATTTTCATATACATACTCATATGTTTTATTTTCTATTGTATTTATGAAAATATTGTATTCTTAGTTTTTGGACTTAAGAATATTCATATACATATTTCATTAAGTCTATATAATCATTGTGCAAAGTTTCAAAACATGGTTTAGCCAAAATGTCAAAATTCACATGTTTATATTTTCATGTTTTGGACTATTTTTGCAAAATGATGATTTTTCACAAATGGGAAATGCAATTTGGAAAATTCTTTTTGTAACATGTTCATTTACATGTTTGTATACATTTCCTAAAGTTTCATTTTTTTTGGACTTCATTTGTTATTTTTAACATATTTTCCAAAAGTCCAAAATCAGTTTTTGGAATGTATCAGTATGCGGTCGACCGCACCGGTCGACCGCACCTGTGTTCATTCGTCAGTGGGCAGCAGAGAGTTTGTCGGTCGACCGTCGCGGTCGACCGTAAGCTCGAGACTTCCCACGGTCGACCGCACCGGTCGACCGAAGAAGTCTCTGCTCGTTTTCTCAGCTTGGGATCTGGATCGCGGTCGACCGCGAATTTTTTCGGTCGACCGCCGAAATGACCGTTGGACTCCAACGGCTATTTTCTTAGTTGTTTTTCTGAGGCTGTTTTTGTCATTTGCTTGGGGTTTTTGCTGAGATTTTGAGTGGGTATAAATACCCTATTGCTGTTCTCTTTCAAGTTACTCAAGAAAGGTTTTAAACAAGTTTTTAAATAAGGGTTTAAGTGTGGTTTTAGTGTTTGTTTGGTTTGAAGATTGTTTTCACAAGTGGAGG
>BQKN01000831.1:63678-90526 GCA_022839385.1 Asparagus kiusianus
TCCACTATCTAGTTCATATTGTTTACCCTTGTGTTAGTTTATATATCCTTGCATATATATTCCATCATATAGGATATATCTTATTGTTCATATTGCTTATCCTAGCTTACATTTTTGTTATATTTCATACTTGCTAGGATAACTTATTAATTAGTTTTAATTGGCATTTAAATCGGATTAGATTAGCATAAGACCCTAATCACCCCCCTCTAGGGTCTAACAGAATCTCCTTGAAATAAATAAGCTTCTCAATTAATTTATGAGATATCCCAGGATCAGCTAAACCATCTCCCTAAATTCTCATAAAAGCGAATAGTAGGATCTATCAGGGTATCAATAGGGAGGGGATGGGCACTGAAGATGCAGGGTGGGGGGAGGTAGCAGCAAGGTGGGGAGGATGCAGGGTCGCAGCAAGGTAGGAACAGGACAGGGCCAGGTGGCAGTAGGATGGAGGGGGGTTAGAGTTGGAGTTTTAATTCTGGAAACATAACATGCTCGATACCATGTCATGTTTGAAAAGCGCCTCAGTCCCAGAGAGTGAAGTCATATATTATTTATACAAAAGCAAACAAAATGTAATTGTATAGACTTTTTATGAGCAGCTAAACTAATAGACTAATACTAATTAGTCACTTCTCTAATAGGTTTCGACTGTATTAGTTCTATGGTTGAGCAATGTTCAACTTTGCATATAAGATACAATTAATTGAGTAATCTTGCTTACCTCTACCTTTTTGTCTTCTACCTATTTATGTAATAATAGCAAAGCCATCCAGAATGGAAAACTATATTTTCTCAGCATACTGATATGCAACCTATCTCTTCTATGGGTTCCCCTTTCATATTCTATTTGATTACTTTTATCATACTCCTCCATTTGAGACTCGCGTCAGATTCTTATCCATATGCCCATATCTGATATAAAAACTTATTGAGTAACTTATACTCTTCTTAACTTGAATCAGCATAATCTAAACACTTCAAACTTTTAGCAAATTGGACCACGAAACCATGTCATGAATTTCATTCCTTAGACTATATCTTTTTCTAGAAAGAAGATATTTAATATAAGTAGAAGTGACAGTTAAGCATAACAAATTTTTACATTGAAACTGATCATGAAGAGCAATAACACTGAAAGAAAAAGCACCAAAGTCTAGTCCACTGTTCTTATTCTTAGACGACAGCTACACATTAACATATTGATACTATTCTGCACAGAATTACAATCATAAGGTTTGAAATGTTGAAGCAAAATATCAAGAAAACATGTTTATATAGTGAACATTAACAAAAATGATGGAAATAAAATTTTCAAGGATAGAAAGATATTAAGGCTGAAAAAAGATGATATGAGTGATGTTTTCTTGTCTTAAATCATTAACTACAAAGATATATTCTACTGGAATATTCACCGTATCAATGGGTAGGCTCAGAAAAAAGGAAAGAAAGAAAAGACATCATGAGCTAAATACTAGCATGCACCCAAATCCTCAACCAAACTTTCATGTCAGAAAGTATTCTTCTATCTCACAAATTAGAGGGCAATCAAAGTACTTACTGTCTCAATCTTCTTTAGAACTGAAACACCTGTGTCCATGTCATAGTCATACACAGAAGGCGGTGTTTTCATGGAACTATACGAAAATCGTACAATACTTGAAGAGAACTGTGATTCTTTAAGGTCTGCTGAGTATATTGGATCAATAAAGCTAATTTTCCGGCCACCTTCAAGGCGTCCAATTGCTTCTCCATTGGCTGGAAGGCGATACACAGTCAATTTAGGTAAACCATCTTCTCGCTCACATATAGCAATATGATCACTGAAAAGCTGGAAATCCTGAATCTTCACACTGAGAAAAGGGTTTCAAACCATTAAGACTTGGATGCAAAAATAGTGAATAAGATCACATGCCTGTGCTAACATCCACTATATATGACACCTCACGGAGAAAAATTCTATCAGCTATTTTAAAGTAAAAGACTCAGTTAGTATCAAATAAAGCTTTGTCCTATAAAATAGGGAATGCAGATTACAAACGTACCAGGTACCATAAAAACATATAAGAAGATACACATAATTAGAAAATAACACAAACAAGTAATGGAAGTAAAGATAGAAAAATAAGACTGCAAAATAACTACACTAAACCTTGATTATGCCAAATTTTAAAAGCAACTTTTGACAGGGACATACATATCTCTAGAGAAATGTTTTTACTACCTTTTAGTGAACAAACCTAAATTGGAGTAATAAAAGTTGAAATTTATGACTATTTTGACTAAAACGCTACAGTCAGACATTCAGTGAAGAACTAATAGCAAGAGTTACAGACTTACAGCTACTGCACAAAAGATGATATAGCATTCCAGAATTCAGGGAAAATAGCAAATTGTCGTAGGCATTCTAGAAATCATAGAAAGAGATAAATCATCTACCTTAAATTAATCAACTGTTGGCAGATAAAAGTTTAACTAGTAAAGCATGAGAAGAGCCTAGAAGAGAAGCATGGGGGATATATGACTTTATACCATGTGTGATGGCATTGTGCTATCAAGCTACACCATGCCCTCGAATCTAATCTCCTGTTTGTGCACAGCACAAAGGAGCTTACAACATGTTAAAAATCCAGGTTAGTGAAAAGTGATAACAAAGAAGATAGAATCAAGAGAAATTAGTGGTGAAAAGATGTAGAAGAAATCGAAGAAGGAGCATATAAAACAACACTCTGCTTACTAACTTCTAATGCTGTAGCATAACAAAGACTCGGATCTCTCTCACGTGGCTCAAATTATATATCACCTATCAATTTCATCTCCTTAACGTTGAATTTCAGAATATCCACGATTATTAACTTGAAGGCTGAACAGTGAATTTCAGAATATCCACTATTATTAACTTGAAGGCTGAACAGGAGTTGATTCATCCTCTAATCTTGTAATCAGGCAATCAATGCAGCAATCAGGGTTGGGACTCTGGGCATCATCACGCGTGTGCATACGTTTCCTTTCCTTTTTAAGTTGTGGGTGGATGGGTTAGTGGGTTGGATTTCGGTGAAGGCTGGGGCAGGAGTAAGTCACACGACAAATCACATGGTTAAAAACTGCAAAGAGAAACCAAAAAGATGAAACCATAAATATAAAAGAAACATCGGAGATAATATACTTTTCTTCACAAATGCAGATGCTCTTCACATTTTTTTAAGAGGTATTGCATTTATGGCATTAAGTAACATCTCCTGATTATGATCTCCAAAATGAACACTCAAAGGGTAAACCCTGAATATGATCACAAGAATAGGTTTTATATTAAGAGGGAAATACTAAATGGTTAAGTTACTTTGACAAAGGAGAATAGTTAAACTACTTAACAAAAACTGCTTTGTACCCAAGATCAGAAAACAAGAGACAAAGATAAAAATTTCCTTTTCCAAATTAACAAATATATTACATCAAAGAAATATTCGGTAAATCCTACCCTTATGATATCTAACAAAATGTTGAGATATAATTTTGGAAATAGCTTTAGCACAATGCACAACATCAAAGGACTCATGAATAGCGCATTTATCAACAAGATTGATGGAACATTTGCTTGATGAGTAGTTCATATTTACTGTATATAAGAAATTATTTTTAAAGAAATCACAATACAATTTCCTAACGAAGTAATTGCACTCTTTAAAAGATAATGCAATCCAGACTGTTTGATATTTACCTATTCCTGTGAGGGAGAATAACTGTTGTTTGTGGTATATTGTCCACATGACAAGCAACCAATTCTGAATTGTAAAACTCATTGCTCCTCCTTTTAATATAAAAATGGTTCCCCCGATGGCTAGCCGAAGTATCAACGCCATAAACGCGCGGAGTCAAAGTCAGAAGCTCATCCGCTTGCTTAGAAATGTTTAGGTAGAATATAAACCTTGTATTTTTACTTTCAGATCCCACAAATAGGTACTGCTTGCTTTCAGAAGCATAAAGATCGAGAGAAAACATTTCATCCTCTTCATGATAGAGGCATTTATCACTTGACTGGTCAGATGTCAGTTTGTGTAACCATACCTGTGAAGGAAAAGATTATAAGATATATACAATAAAAATCCAGTATCTCATATCTCAATTGAGCTTCACAGATAATATCAGCAATTATGAAGAATATCTCAAGCAATACAAAAATCAGTATAGTGTAAAGAATCAGTCAAAACAACTGTAGAAGGATCACTCTAGTCTAATGTATTATGTTATCTTGGACATAACTTCAGGTTAACTATAAGGAAACACAAGATGAGCAGCGATGTAAACTTATCTGAAAAAATTCATATGTGATCCCCTTACTGACATCATCACAAACAAAGCTCTCAGACCTAACAGTTAACATATCTCACATAAAATGATTGTCTGAGTTATGTAATACCGAATTGATTGCCAACAGAGATCTATAAAATCACCATAACTTCTGAAACCAGCACAGTTGTTTGATCTGCAACAATAAAATGTATATCCTAAAATTCATCAGGAATCTATTTATTTCTTCATTTCTAATTTTCTAGTATGGGACCCCTCCTACGTAAAATTAGTGGGCATATTATCCTTTTCATTTGCCTCAGATAGGTTCATTTTGGTCACATAATTCTAGCAGATCCTAAATTAGGACTTTTGACTTGTCCACTCCTAACTTTCACATCCATTGATTTCCACTGTTCTTATCCAAACTGTCCACCCAAAGGAGCTACAGTATCTAAAGAACCGCGTAACCATGGTAATGACTATCAATCTGTTGAAAAGTTAGTTAGTGCATTCCAACTTATTGATTTGTTTCATATATTATATTTTTCCTTCCTTATCATGCATGCTTGTTGGTTGCATGAGTGTAAATTAATAAACAACTAGAATATTGGCCACTGGGGTTGGGTTATGGGAGGTCAAAGACTCACACGTGCATGCACGCGTCCCAGCATGCTTGCATGCATGAACATGAACCTGTACATGCACATGTCAATGCTCACACCTATACTATGCTCATGCCCACACCCACTCACATCACATCAGCATGTCTACTAGCCCGTCCGCCCGCCCACCAACTGACACATGGATGCACAAGATTAACCAACAAGATAATGCTTCTAGGCTGTATGAAAAGACTTTCTTTTGGCAGAGTTTCCTTGCCTCTGGCCGTATCTTGGCAGCTATTCATAGGGCTAAACATCATGTTGTTATGCATCCTATTAGCTTTAGATTTATTTCTTACAATCTGTTTGTTGAAGAATTCATGCATTGAAAGTCCATCTTATATCTTTCGGCTCATTGTATGCAACAACAGTTTTCTTAATATTTCAAGATCAAAAGACCAAGTAACCTCACATTTAATACTTAACTTTTATTCTAACTTACCCTTATTTTCTTAACCTAATAGGAATTATGGTCCGCCACGAAATTAAAGACTAGAAAGTTTGACCTCTATATGGACTTAATAATTAATATACCCCTGAAATGTTAAGCAGTCATAATTTTACTCTTCTTTCTCAATACTCAGCTTTTAAACAAAGTGAAGAATTTGTTAATGGTAGGTGAACTTTCGTAAGGACTTATTATAGATTACCCAGCGCCTAAACAATTGAAAGGGTCCTTTTAATGATATGCTGCAAGATGGTGGCCGTAAGGGAACATGGAGCTTGTCATCAAAAAAATATGGTTAATAAGCAACTGAGACAGAAATGCTCTTGTGATGGACATGATCTACTTCAATTTACCTTTTATGTTTTGAATATGTTTGAAACAAAACCCAGAAGATATGAAGAACAAACACTACACCTGCCTTGATGCCTACCACTATAATTCACCTATATTTTAGCATCTTCCACTCGCCAAACATTCTATTTCAGTTACACTAATGTTTAGACTAATTATTCTTTGTCTATTTAACATAGATCATAAAGCGATGATAATTATTTTCCCTGAACAAAATGAACCATTATTTAAATAAAAAAAGGTCAAGGTGGCCGCCTGAGCAGCCGCTTAAACCTAAGCAGTATCTAGGTCGCCCGTCTAAGTATTGGGAGTGCCTAGGGGAGAACAGGTTGCTTACGCGGACTATAAAATGTTAGAAAGAGGTACATTGCTCGCTTAAGCATAATAATGGTTGAAGAAAGTTAGCCAGGTTAAAATATACCACAGATCAAAACTCTATGTCCAAGTTATCTCAAGTAAAACAGTGAGGGTATGATTTGAATATTCAAAAACGATCCTTCCTCTCTCGATGTTAAAAAAGTCTATGTGCCGCTTAAGTGTCCGCCTAGGTACCTAGGCGCTAGGTGCTAGGTCTGGAGCCTAGAAACGTCTAGCACTTTCTAAAATATTGAAATGGACTATACATTTATTCGTCAACTTTGCAAAATGGCTTCATCATCCATCTTGTTAGCTTTGACCTAATTCTGGACAGAATTGGACTATATGAACTAAGCATTATACAATCAGAATGGGAACGTATATGAAGCGGCTCAAGGTGTGGAGATGATCCAGAAAGATGTAGCAAGTACGTAATAAAAAAGCCAATGACTATAAATGAAGCAAAAAAATTGAAGTAACATAAAAATAAGTGCCTTTGAATGAATGCAAAACTTTGGAAATACTACTAATAATATCAATGGAGTAGTCAAGAACCTTGTCAGGTCGAAGGATGGCATCCGTTGTCACATATGCCAGTGCATCATTGCCAGCCCACTCAAGGTCCGATGTTAGAGAACCTACTATAGGCTTTCCAACAGGAATCCCACTTTCAGCATCAATGACATAGATAGTGTAAATTTCATTGCCTTTGGTGTCCTCTGCATATGCTACAAGCTTATTGTTTGGGCTGACCTAAAAAACACAAATTCACCATACACTCCGTCAAAATAATAATAATAATAATAATAATAATAATAACAACATGTCGGTAGATGCATAATTTAAGAGTTCTCTTAAAAGACTATAGAAAATGTACTTTAAAAGCGCCGATGCTATAGTATTCGTAATCTTGAGCCTTAACATTCTCATCTAAGATAACATGCTCTTCAGGTGCTTCAGGTCCAGTACTCATAACATCGTGCACAGAAGCAGGACCTTCTTTGGTGATAAGCCTCCTGCAATGCTGAACATATTCCTTCCCTTCCAAAGTTCTATTATAGTAGTAATATTGCCCTTTCCTTGCAGGAGCAGAAATGTCATCTTCTTTAATTCTCCCTCTTATCTCAGCATTTATATCATCCTCAACATGTTTCACACCTGAAAACAATGGCATTGAATCGATATAAGCATTTGGCGATTCAATCATATGAAACGAACATGACCATAGACAATCATGAAACTCGTAACTTAAAAAACTTCAAAGCTATTATAAAGAAGTAAGGATAGACATTTTGGCCACTAAAGTAACCCCAAACTGATAAAACCCCCACGATACTGCGTTGTATCTATCTAATCCTATGTCCAAAAGACCCCATGTTCTAGGAACCTCCACCTTAGTTCCTACAAAACTAACCAAAATTCTATTTTGTTCATGTATATAAGTGAAATTGCATTGGGCTATCTATCAATATAATCCGTGCAGTCTATGACAAGAAATAACTCATGAGGAATCTCAGCTTGATTCTTCGATAATTAAGAAAAATCTTCTTTTTGTTGGTGCACATAACTGAGTCCACATTGAGCTATCTGGTCAACTAGTATCACTATTACAGTTCAATTCTACTAAGAAAGCGTATATTACATCTCTAATGATTTGGCTAGAATTCTCTTACTAGTATCCGAAGCATTTATTAAATTTGTAAGAAAGTTGAGCGATACTATTAGTAATAGTATCCAGAATGTGGAGACTGCCAACTCAAATTTAAATTATGAATTTCCAAAATTGCAACCAGAAATCCAATTATTTCCACGCGTTTTGACATCATATATCAAGGGGCAAAAAATTAAGCAACTTCATGGAAATTCTGAAACTTCGATTTTGACAACACAAGATACATGGATAAAACATGTTGAAACGCTTCAAAAGAAAATTTATAGATAGAGATCACACCTAATGGTACGGATTTTCAATTTCGAACTCCAAATTTTAGATATGAATAGTTAGAATCCGCATTTCCAATTCTATTAATAGTAACCTAGCTCAAACTCATTCTAAATTATAACTCATAGTTCAATGTCAAAGATCTTTCTTCTGCAGTAGTATCTACATCAAGATCCCACATATTCTAAGATCGCCAATGGCGACAGGATCAAGAGCTCACCAGCCATCATGAAGTCGGCGTACTCGTTCTCCGCCTTCAGATGAGCGATCACCTCGGGATTAGTTCGCGAATCGTCGCGGAGCCAGTAGTAGTTGTCGATCCTGACGTCGCCGAAGAGCTCCATCTCGTGCTTCACCTTCTTCGCTACCGGAGGCTGAGGAATTGGCGCCATGGAAAATGTGGCAAAGGTGGGATTTTTAGGGTTTGGAGAGATGAAGAGATGGGGAGCAGGTTTCGTGACGAAGGGGAAGGGGTTGAGTGAGACTGGAAGCGGCCGGAGGCGGAGCATTTTTAAAGTGTTGTTCGTAAGTTTCCCCCCTATTTTGGGTTTTTTAGGTATTAGTCCATTTCTTTTAATATTTGAAACTATTCCCTCAACTCCTAGGAATTGCTATTTGGTACCCCAGTTTTACCCACCAGAAACAATGGATTGGTTAATTTTACATAAACCACTTAAATTTTATTTATCTCATATAACCCTTAAACTATGAGGTTAAATTATAAAGTGTCTCACAAAACCTTCTATACTTTAGTCTTATTCCACCCTACCCCTTTGAATGTAATCTATAAATAACTAACATATTCTTGAGGGTAAAATATCAAACTTTATTATTTGTCAGTTCCTAGAAATGTATACCCCTTCCCTAAGTTTTGAATTATTTTTCTTTCAAAAAAATTAGTTATTTATAAATTTCATGTAGAGAGTTTGATGAAAAAATTCAGGGAAGCTTTATTAGACACCCCAATGATTAGAGTGGTTATGTGAGATAAATAATTTTTAGGGGTCATGTGCAACGCATCAAAGTTCGGAGGGGTTTGGTAAAAGCAACCCTAATTTAAACCATTGATTGCATAATAGGAATTTGTGAATGTCTGTGATTCATTGCAAACCATTGCAAACATATTAATCACCGTATCCTGAAAAGTTACGCTCATTATTATTTTACGCTAAAGAAAATAAATCACAACTGTATGTTTAGTAATCAATGATTATAACTAAAATAGTAGTTAGTATATTATTTTTTTATAGCAGAGATGATCTGAATCCAATTCTCCTGAGTTGTTTGAAATGAAACATGGCATGAGCAAGATACAATTGTATTTATCTTGTAGTTGGATGTTCATGTTTATGTTTTAATTGCTTGGATGACCAGTCAATATTTTTTAGGAACAAAATATCAAAATGTAATATATTTACACAATATCAGTTGCTCGATTGTGTCACAAAAATTTATTTTCATAAGTGATTAAGATGTTGCGCATAGAAATAAATCCGTTATGTCAAATGGTTAAGTTTTTTATGCTACGTTACAAATTCCGTAATAAAAAGTTGACGAAGCGCACAAGGATTGATTAAAGATACAATTAGTATGCAAGTATATGATCGGTCATTCAAGTAACTATAAAAATTGTATGCGTCCAATTATGAAATAAATGCAATGTCTAATAATCCAATTAATCTCCTATAAAAGACTCAATGATATGAGGAGCCTTCTTTTTTTTCCCCTTCTGGAATGAGGAGACTAATTTCAGATATTGCTGATTTAAAGGACAAATCAAAAAAGCTTTTTGTTTACTTTTTGCCTCGATTACGGCAAAAGCATGGAAATAAGTAACGTCGTTTATTAAATGTAGGTGGAGGCAAGTTTTTGGTCATTTTCTGTTTTGTTTCATGACAAAAACTCCATGGCTTTTGACGAGGATTCCACTTTGAATATGACGTTATTTTGTTTTCTATCTTCGGTATTTTTAGACAGTACTCTATTAAATCTCATCTTGTTTGAGAATTCAATTTCACTCGGAATTTGATAATGTAAAGACTATCGGGGGGGGGCGCGATAACGTAAAAATAGGTTCTTAAAAATAGTTGGTTACTTCCAATTAGTTTCTCACTTTCTCTAGTTTAAACATGCTAATTTAATTCCAATAGTAACTATAGTTAATTTTTTTTATAATACTCAACGGTGAGGACAAATTTTTGGAATAGACCTTTTGAAAAAAAATTATTAATTTCGACTCATTTATAAAATATTTATCAAAAGCAATCTAGTTTTAGTGGCATCAGCAAAACTAGGTCGGTTTTTTTTTAGTTTATGAATTATATGGGATTGACAATCTCCTAGAGCTAAATTGTATGTTAAGCTCTATGGGATTCCCAATCCCATAGGCTCTACGATTTTTTTTATTTTTAGAATCAACCTATTTTCCAACATATTTATCAAAATCAACCTAGTTTCAACCAGCGTAGTAAAAATTATGTCTATTTTGATAAATATTTTAGGAATAGATTAATTTTGGTGATTATTTTTTAAAGAAATTCAAAATTTTGTCCCAACCGTGAAGATAATGCTAAACTCAAATCTGGATTATATGCTTTTAAATGCAAATTTTATATTCAATGTGCCAGTTCTAATATGTGCAGGGCAAACTTTTGTTTTTGGATTTTAAATTAGGATATTATGCAAAATAGAAAATAACCATCAATTAATAGTTTTATTTTGGATTAGAGTGACGTTTTGACATATCTTGATTAACCTAAGGCTTTGTTTGGCAACTCCTTCATTAACTTGGATAAAGACACTAACTTAGATAAGGATTTATAATGTGCTTGGCAAAAACTTGTGCAAGATTGAACTAATTTTTCTTAATTCAAAAAAGAGGTTGTTATCTAGCTTTGGACCACATCTATCTTGGTTCAATCCTAGCCTAGTTAAGATCTTAACCAGATAAATGTGAAGTTGACAAACATATCCAAGGTAACTGATAATTTTTGAAATACTTATTTCATACTTCAAAGATTTTGAGACTTTTTTTAAAACGGATGAGAAGAGATTTGGGCCACCAATATCTTAAAAACCCATAGATCTTTATCAAGTCATCTTAATAATTTTTTTCCTTGTTCATATTAATTTACTTTTTCTTTTTTATTCGCTATCATTTAGTAAGATCTCTAGCGCTCACTCCTTCCATTTAGGTACTGTTTGGCAACCAAAAAAAGTGTCTTATCTAAGAGCTTGTGTCTTATTGACTTGGTCAATAAGCTAGTAGAGCTGTTTGGTGACCAAAAATAGGAGGAGGTTATTTTAGAGATTGTATCTTTTGCAAGTAGCTTTTAAAAAGCTACCTCAAGTAGCGTTTGTCTTTGGGAAGGAGCTGCCAATTTTTGTCTTCCGTTTTTGTCCCTAATAATTCTAATTTTATATCAATTATTGCATGTTTTTTTAGTCATTTAACAAACTTAAGCTAGTTGTACAGCTACTTTTGCCAAACAGCTCTAGTCAATCAGCTAGCTACACAGCTAACAGCTTTCAGCTATAATTTCACAGCTTTCAGCTAGCTTAACAGCTTTCAGCTATAATCTCGCAGCTTTCAGCTAGTTTTGCCAAACAGAGCCTTAATCTATATATCTATGTCTATCTATATAACTTAAAAAAGAGGATTGGGGTACTAAAACTGTTAATTTTTTTTACCCTCTCAAATTTTGATACATTGTAACTATATCATTATCTTCAATTAATCTATAATTAAATAAATATAACCTCTTATTAATTATGAACCTCATCACCTTCCTAAATAATTATAATTATCAATAATATTATAACTATTACTTGTTGAAAACTAATATAATAAAATAATTTATAAAATAAGAATACACAATTACTAGTAGTAACCAATTAAATTATTAAAATAATTATTTATAAATTATAATATAAAAATAGTATAAATAGAATAACATATTACTAAATACTATTAAGAATTATACTATAATTCAATGATCAATAAAATAAATCGAATAAATTTTTAATAGCATAAATAGTATAATTATTTTAATCATATCACATAAATATGAATTACACTATTTAATTAATATTATATTATTACATAATTGAATAAATAATTTAATATTAATTTCTAAGTATTTGCTCAAAGATTATTACATGATATCGAATAATCTATACTTGGTAATGATTGAAAACTAACCTTTAAAAAATTATTTAATATTAATAATAGTACTATTAATTATTAATGATAGTATAATAAAAATAATAAAATATTTATAATACTAAATTATATAAGAGCATAATTAAAAAATTAAATTAGTTAAATATTTTGTAAAAAATATAAAGATAGTATAATTATTTTAATACTATTACTTGAACTAAGAATTAAATAATAAATAAGGTAAGTTACAGTAAACCCTTATAAACTTTTAGCATTTTACTGTAAATAGACCCTATGAACTTTCAAATCACACTAAACCCCTAATAACTTTTATAAAAACCCCCCAATATCCTTTAGATAAATTACACCAAACCTCCAATAATGTTCAAAATGCCTTTTATATGCCATTTTCTGGTTCTAATTTATAGGGGTTATCTATAAAATTTGAAAAGTTATTGGCAATTTTCTTTGAATAGAAAAGTCATAAGGGTTTAGTGTGATTTTTAAAGTTCATAGGGGCTAAAAGTTCATATTTAGTGTATTTTACCCTATTAAATAGTGATAATGAGAAGTAACTATTGCAGTATGTTATAACTATATAGAGAACATAAGGAAAAATCTAACAAGATTAATGCAGGTTAGTTAATTAATAAAATTAACAACTTTCAAGTTGGAAGGGCATGTTTAAGAGAACTTACAAAATTGACATTATTTAAGAGTAATATTAGATTTAGGAGACTTATTTAAAAATGGTTAGCATTGAGCGAATCGTTATAAGAAAAATATTCAATTGCAATAACTACACTATAATAAAAAATTCATACATTTTTTAAAGCAATCTTATTATAAAATTTTATTTATTAGCACATAGTTTAACTATTCAATAAAAAAATTTAAAACTTAAAACATGTACGTTTACGTGCAAAACGTGTGCATTATACTAGTATATATAAATAGAAATTAATATAACAATTAAACTGTTATGCATTTCTGTACTCCTCTATTTATCCATGTGATTGTTTACTTGCTCATAAATTTAATTTAATCCTATCATTTTCTTGATTCATTATATATCTATTCAACATTTATGATGCATGTTTTCAGTTTTCTATCCAAAAAACACATTTGCAGGGTATTATTTCACCAGTTTCTGAATCAAAAGATAGATAAAATGTTAAATCATTTGTTGATCTTCCTATAGTCAGTAAGCTATTAATAGTGCAGTTGTGAGTCATTTGTCACAATTTCAAGTAATGTTAGTGGTGTTGCTTTTGAATCATTGTGTTTGATGAAACTTCGTTAGCTCCAGATGATCAATGAACAACCATATTCACTAAAATAAGTTGCATTATCATGAAGCTGGCAACCACTTGTAAAAATTTATAAAATTCAATATTTGATTGGGAAAAATGAAAAGGTTTGTATGGTGGACTACACGTAATATCTACTTAGTGATATACATCAACATAAGTATGCAATCACCCCTAGTGATGGATAGTGCAATTTACAAGTAAGGTCCAAAAACAACCATTAATGACAACAACAGATTATGTCATTTTTCTCAGTACAAACTTGTTCTTTAATCTTCAAATGGTAAATTAGCCATTATTTAGATCATGTATATTAAATATTACAATTTCCACCACCCCCCTAGTTATTCTGTTTGTATTAGAAAGTTAATTGTATGAGTGGGAGGATATTTGGAGGAGGTTAAGATCCATTAATCTTCTCTAAATGACCGAGTAATTTGAGAGAAACAGATCCAAGTAACATAAGTTAGAGGGTCGGAGGTGATTTCCTCCAGCATGCCCTTCTACATTCAAGTCAGTGGTAGATGAGACAAATTGTTATAATGTTGAATATAGTTCAGGGTTTGATCCACCGTACCTTGGTGTAGTGGTATTGAGCACTATTTATAGATGATCCGTGGGGGCATTGGTAATTTGACCTGGATGGTGGAGTTGGTGATCAGTGATATGGGTGTCTCTTCTTCTCTGCTTCAGGAGCTTAGTGATCCTTATGGAAGCTTGAGGATAGACGATTCTCATGATATCTTAGGAATAGGAGCATGGATGGAGTCGTAGAAGGCGACGAAAGAAGTTAGAATGAGCAAAACACAGAGAACATGAAAAACTGGCAGAACTCTGGTCGGTCGACCGCGACAATATGCGCGGTTGACCGCCAACCTGCACGGTGCAAGGTTTGAGACTGGATTCTGTTCGGTCGACCGCGTCGGGTTCCTAGGCATTTTAGGACTCCCGATTGACACAGTTTCCTGATTTGATTGAGCTTATTTATTTACAAATTTATCATCCACATTGTAAACTCTATAAATAGATATTGTTTAGGGTTTCTAAATAGAGGAGATTGTTAGAGATCTAGATCTAAGGAGATTAGGTCTAAGAGAGATCAGTTTTGATCTAGAGAGAAATCAGAGAGGTGAGATCCTAACCAAGAGATTAGGGTTTAGAGAGAATTAGGAGATTGTTCTTGTTTCTAGAGAGATTGTGAGAGAGGGATTTGTAATTTATTATTCTCATAATCTAGAGAAGGTATTTTCCTTCGCCAAAACTGAATTGTTCTTGTGTTTTTTATCGTCTTCTTCACAAACCACTCTTGATAATTCCGCGATCAAGGGTGCTTCCGGCGACTCGTATCACGTTGGTATCAGAGCGATTAGATCTTATGAAGAGGGATCCTGTGTATGATCCTTACTTGATCACAATACAAGAAGCTTAGTGAGATCCTTATTCCTTTGGAAGGAGTCCAGAGATTAAGGAAGAAGAAGATGATTGAAGGTAACAAAGATGGAGGGGCTCGAGAGTTTTCTCAGCTAAAGTTCTAACTTGAACGAGACTTTAAGTTCCTAAAGAGGGGAGCCATGATACGGGAATATCTTTTTCTCTGCTTCGGGAGCTTAGAGATCATCATGGAAGCTTGAGGATAGATGATTCTTATGATATCTTGGGAATAGGAGCATGGATGGAACTGTAGAAGGCGACGAAAGAAGTCAGAAGGAGCGAAACGCAGAGAACAGAAAGAACTGGCAGAACTCTGGCCGATCGACAACGGCAACATGCACGGTCGACTGCCAACCTGTACGGTTTAGGGTTTGAGACTGGACTCTGTCCGGTCAACCGCGCCACATGTCGCGATCGATCGCATCGGGTTCCTGGGCATTTTAGGACTCCTGATTGACACACTTTCCTGATTTGATTGAGCTTGTTTATTTATAAGTTTGTCATCCACATTGTAAACTCTATAAATAGAGATTATTTAGGATTTCTAAACAGAGAAGATTGTTAGAGATGTAGATCTAAGAAGATTAGGTCTAAGAGAAATCAGTTTTGATCTAAAGAGAAATCAGAGAGGTGAGATCCTAACCAAGAGATTAGGGTTTAGAGAGAATTAAGAGATTGTTCTTGATTCTAGAAAGATTGTGAGAGAGAGATTTGTAATCTATTATTCTCATAATCTAGAAAAGGTATTTTCCTTCACCAAAACTAAATTATTCTTATGTTTTCTATCATCTTCTTCACAACCTACTCTTGATAATTCGGTGATCAAGGGTGCTCATCCGACGACTCGTATCAATCAGACTCCACTTTACAGGCATTGGCGGCTAATTGGGTGAGTGTAAAGGGATGTCAACCTTGCATTTAATGTGATAGTGATAGAATAGCAAAAGTACGGGCGACGCCTAAGGAGTCATTTAGACTTCGACTCGAGGAGTCATTATGACTCTGGGTCATGCATTTAATGAGACGGTGACTGGGTGGTGTGCTATGGGTGCCGACTGGTCATGCATTAAATGGGAATAGTGTTGATAAAACTAACATGTCATTCCATCTTTGGTGACATTATATAGTGGACTTCGATTAGAAGATGTATTTTGTCTCAGACTCGGACTACTAGAGAGATTAGCGGTGCTCACACCTGGATCGAACTTTTAGATTATATGACTAGGCCCGTTAATATGACACATGACCAACTCTTAAAGGCTCATTAAACTTGGTGAATTTTATGACACAACGTTGGCCCTTTCTGTAAGGATCATGAACTTTCGATACTAGTTAAAATATTTTTTGGTATTTTAAAATATTTAATTATTATTTTTAAAAGAGTAATTATATTTTTCTCGATTTTCTAGATTTTTCTATGATTTGAAGTCTAAGTTTTATATTGATTTAAATGATTTAAATGATTTAAATATTTATAAAATTATTTTAGTGTAGTAAAAATTTCTGGAATTTATCCGTTGAGTTACCGATACTATTACGTATCATTTTGAATAATACGTGGTATTATTATTATTATTACATATATTTTTGTATAATACATTGTATTATTAATTACGTATTATTTGTATAATTTGTTGTTTTATTTCTACATTCACGTATCAACTGTCCTATTAGCACAACTGGTACGTTTTATTGTATAGATAATTATCCTATAATTATTTGATTTTAAATATAAGTAATTATATTTTTTATTAATTATTCTTGTTTAATTATGTAATTTCTTGCATTATTTCTACTGTTGTGTATTATTGATTGTAATACTATAACTTGTACGTTTTATTGTGTAGATAATTTTCACATAGTTATTTATTTTATTTTGTAATTATTATTATTTTTAATTAATTTTTAAAAACCCTAATGTCCTCTCTCTCTACATGTATATATATAATATTCTATTCTCTTTCCCCTCTCTCCTCTTCTTCTAAACCTGCCCGCCGCCAATACCTCTCCCTCTCCTTCACCCTCTTCTCTGTTCGCACACGCCGCCAACCACCACATGCGTGCCGCGAGCACCTCCCCTACACCTGTCGGCGACCTCCCCCTCGTCCTCCTCCCCATACCCGAGCGCCCCGACCCCGTCCGCCACCGCCTCTGGCCGCCTCCACCACTGTCTCGACCTCCGTCACCACCAGAGCTCCGCCTCTGCCTCCTCAGTCCGCCGCCAACCCTCACAGCCCCGCTAGCCTCCTGCTCGTCACCACCGCCCCCGACTCCTACCACCGTCCCCATCTTCTCCACCTCTGCCACCCCAGCCTTTACCTCCACCTCCATCACCATCCGCCTCTGTCACCGTTAGTTCCCTTCGTCGGCCAACCCGTCGCTGTCTGACCCCCTGTAGTACCTCGTCGTCCCTTTTGTCTTAGCCCAGATCCGAGCCATCACCGCGTCGTCCAGATCCGCCCGAACCCCGAGCTCCGCCCACTTCAGATCCGCCGTTGAACCCGAGGCAAGATCCCTTTTACTGTTGACTCGTATTTCTAATTTTTAGATATATTATGAATTAATGCTTCGATTAGATTATGATTTGATTATGCTACAGTATGAAGATTTTGATAACTGCGTGAGTTTGTTGATAGTTGATATTAATAATGATATTAGGATAAGTAATTTAAAGGAATAATTATTTTGTATAAAAGTGGTTATTTTGAGATGTTTTAGAATTATTATGATGAGAAAAGAGATTATTTTAAAAATGAGTTGGTTTTGAATAATTATTAAAATAGATGATTTAAAATAATTTATTTTGGAAAAACAGGTTATTTTAAATTGTTCAACTATTTTGAGAAAAGATTATTTTAGAATAATTATATGAATTAAAAGAATTTATTTCGATAGCAGAATCATTTTTGGATAATTATATTAATTAAAAATAATTTATTTAAGAACGTAATCATTTGAGGAAAATTATGATAATTTTAAAAGAAATTATTTTGGAAAAGAAAATATTTCTAAATTATGTAGACTCTGTTTATGATTTATAATTCTTAATCTTGATTATCTGATATGCTATGATATTATTACACATGATTAGTTGCATTGATTGTTCCTGGTTGTGTTTGAGAACCCTTAGTAGTTCATGACTTAATGGCCTCGTGCGTCATGAACAGACTTAGTGACATGTGTGAGTGAGTTAACTGAGTTTAGGTGGTGAACCCGAGTTTCAATGAGGATTATGGTTGATTTAGAAAAACGAGAAGAGTTGGGATGAGAAAGTTAATGTTCATGTGATCGGATAAGGCTGTTGATGTATCTTCCAGACTCGCGTCAGTGGTTGGTGTCACCACTGGGGTTGGTTTGTAGGGCTAAAGTGAAGTGTGTACATCACTTTAGTCAGTGAATTTGTTTCGTCACCCGAGTTGTGCTTGAGTTCGGACCAGGCAGAAAACGGTTTACATGTAGTCCTCTGGCCATATGTGTAGCGGGATTGGATGCACGTAGGGGATTTGTGAACAGTCAGTATCCGATGACAGGGGCGTTGACTCTGTGTGATATGTGACCAGTGACCTGTTATAGAACAGCTATTTACATGACCTTGTTTCTTGGCTAGGTATGATTTCTTGTGAGGTGTAGTCCAGTTGTGTTTCTTTTCATACATAAATCAGGATTAATATTTAATTATTTACAATTAGAGACATATGATATATACATGAGGGTTTCCTTGTTTGGATTATTTCACTCGACATACTACGTCTCGAGTTGTAGATTTTTAAGTATTAATTCCATCTAGTGTATGACTCTGTACTTGGAAGATTAGACTGATCGCTAGTTACATGATCTCGTTACCTGATTGATTTTGGATGCTTTATGTTATCATGATTTAATATTGTTTTCATGTTGATTTGTGGATTTCAGTTGCACGTCCTTTTGTCATTTCTATTATCGTATCGATTCCTTTTTGGTTTTCGTTTGTTCTATTTTCTTTTGTGGTATTTTCTTTTGTGGGGTCTTGCCGTGTGCCATACATGCTGACGTACATCTGTTTTCTCTGGTGTACGTCGGACTTAGAAGAAGAACAGGTTCAACAGGAGCCAGAGGATTCTCAGCAGGAGTACCCTGTAGACGGAGCAGAAGAAGGAGTCGACGCCTATTCTTTCCATTTATTAGTTGATGGTTCCGTTTACTCTTATAGTACTTCCCATTTCAGTTTGAATGATGTATTATATTTCTCTAGTATTCATTTGTTCATTTTGTATAAGTGCATGTTGACCCGAATATTATGTCTCGGATGTTATCCTATTTGTGATATGATATTTTTATTCTGAGTTTGTCTATTATATTCTTGCTTATTGTGATTGGAGACCTGCGACTTCGCATTGTATTTATTTCCAGACGCTTAGCGTATTGGATTGAGAAGAAAAAAAAGAAAAAAAATAATAGTGTGTAGGCTGTCTAAAAATCACAATAGATAGTTGATCCCCCATCAAACACCGATGATGGAAGTTACAATCTGACGACTTCCAGAAGGCCACAATTTGAGGACTTTCACGTAGAAGGTTACCATCTAACGACCTTCACAACAACTAATGAAAGCCCCAATTCAACAACCTTCATGATCAACATCGGGAGTTACAATCTGACGACTCTCATATTTTAAGGAGCTAAGACGAAGGTTACAAGATGACGATCTTTGCGGCGCCCTAGCAAAAGAGACTACAAATCAACGGTCTCTTCATACTAAAAATGCAGATATCTCTCAAACCGTAAGGAATTTGGTAAAATTGACAGAGCAAACCGAATCCTATGGGATTGGTTTGGTCGGCTCCATCTCGTCGAGATAGCCGATTTTCATATATAATTCGTCCAATTCCGACGTACGGTTTGAAAGTTATGACCTGTTCTTCGTAGCAAGTTATGTTCTGAAGTCCGTCTGCAAGACTGGGCTTCATCAGAACATTAGACTTAGCCTGAAGCTCGCCAAGCCCGCCTAGGGTTCGCCTCTGCATTACAGAGCCAAAACGCATAGGTCGAACTAGCGTTATAACATCAAAACGCGGAGTTTACCCTTGTAATATAACGTCAAAACGCATAGCTGCGGCCCAACTCTGCGTTTTCAGCCTAAAACGCAGAGTTAATCTCTAAAACAGCACCAACTGTGCGTTTTCAGCCTTTAAACAGGTCCAACTCTGCGTTTTCAGTCCAAAACACAGAGTTAATCTCTAAAACAGCACCAACTGTGCGTTTTCAGCCTCAGCTGTGCGTTTTCAGCCTCAGCTGTGCGTTTTCAGGTCCAGAAACGCACAGTTTGAGCCCAGAATGCTGTTTTCAGCGTTTAACTCGTTCAAGCACGATTTGAACGGTTCCAGAACCGTTTTCTCCCCAAGATTTTAGGGGATCACTACCCTATCATAGAGAGATTTATGGGGAGCAGTTACACCCCCATTAAACCCTCATTAAGGAGAGATTTAAGGGGGCGGTTACACCCCTAAATCCCCTATAAAGGGTGGGAAACTCAACTGAGTTTGAACTCTCTTTTTTTGACTGACTTTTTGGGGGATCCTTGATCGGGCATCTTGCCGCTTTCTGCAGCAACAAGGAGCTCTGGAGATCAGCGACTTGAAGGAGCTCTTGAATCATTTTGGAAGGCTTTTATTGAAGCCTTTGAGATTATTCGGCCTTAGCTTATTAACCGAACTTTCGGTTTAAATCAACTCTTTCATAGAGTTTCAAACTCGATCTGAGTTATCAACTCGTCCAGAGTTTTAAAACTTGCTTTGCAAGTTCTTCTAAACTCGGTCAGAGTTTCAAACTTGCCCTGTAAGTTCTTCTAAACTCGGTCAGAGTTTTAAGACTTGCCACGTAAGTTCTCCACAGCGTCAAATCGTGAGGAGAAGACCACGTTCCAGTGAATCAAGACGTTCGGATCGTCAACGGAGAGCAAACTCGACGCGATCAATCGAGGGAGGCACTCCATCGCCACCGTGAAGAACCCAGAATTAAACAAAGGGGAGAGTCAAATTCATTCTCCTCTCTTTTGTAACCGGAATCCAAATTGTAATTGATTTTGAGAGAATACAAGTCAAATTTTCTTTCATTGTCTTTTTATTGCAAATTTCCAACAAACATAGTGTATATTTCTTCTTAATCTAATACGTCGCGGGCTTGTTCACATTCCAATTCTCGGGTTTTTTGGGAAGCGGGGCGTGACACTTTCACTCCGACTCCGAGAAGCCGAGTTCGAGAGAAACTGAACTGTTTTATCTTTATGTCGCCTCAGTGATTCGAATCCATCTTGGGAGACAGGTGTGATTTAATATTTTGACATCAAAACAGAACGTGATCTTGATCTTCGTTACAGGATGCTTTGGTTGATGAGAACGACAATTCGGTTGACGAGAACTACCAATATTTTTTAGGGATTTGATTTCATTGCTAGGATTTAGTTGCGTGTCGTCTATCTAGCGCCTATAAATACCCAATCTTATCCTCTTCTCCAATGTATTTTCTAAACTCTTAGCCCTAGAAATTTCTATGCCTTTGCCTTTTTGAACTTTCATCATCTGCTCCAATCTGATCATCTGCTCTGATGGCTTGTAGTTTGCAATCTTCTTCGGCCCGCAATGAGGATTGGATTTCACTGCTTTGCCAGTTCAAATCATTAATGCTCCAAATTACCCTCACGGAATGGGAGAAAGCATTAACATCCCCAGCTCTTTCACACTTTTTATTTTAACGTTTGACCACGTCATCTATCACCATAAGGGTGATTTAGTGTTGAAGTATTGGTACCATCTCAATTTTGGCATTTGTCTGCCAATGCATCCTTTCCTTCAGCGGGTATTTCGAGCACTCGGAATATCTCCTGTGCAATTGAAGCCCAATCTAGTGGCTTTCTTGGTTGTCTTTCTCATCATCTGTCGCCGGTGAATGTTGAGCTGGCCTTAGGGATTTTAGCGTGGGTTCGAGCCCCATAGTGGGCAACAAAACTATTTATGTCAGAAAGTTAATTGTATGAGGGGGAGGATATTTGGAGGAGTTTAGGGTCTTAATCTTCTTTGAATGACTGATTAATTCGAGGGAAGCAGATCCCTGCACAAGTAACACAAACCAGAGGGGATTTTATTTGGCATGCCCTCCGATATTCAAGTTAGTGATAGATAAGTCAAACTGTATGAATGCATAATAAAGTTCATGCTTTGACCTAGTGTACCTTGGTGTAGTAGGGTTAAGCACTATTTATAGAGGATTCATGGGGCACATTGGTAATTTGACCATGCCACTGAAGCCGGTGATCAGACTCCACTTTACATGCGTCAACGACCAGTTGGGTCAGTGTCAATGGACGTTAGCCTTGCATTTAATGCGATAGTGACAAAATGGTGGAAGTACGAACACCGTCCGAGGAGTCATTATGATTTCAGCTCGATGAGTCATTACGACTATGATCATGCATTTAATGTGATAGCGAATGAGCGGCGAAGTATGGACACTAACTGGCCATACATTAAATGTGAATGGTGTTGATGAGATGGACATGTCATTCCGTCTTTCGAGACATTCTCTAGTGAAGTCTGATCAGAAGATGTTTTTTTGTTTTAGGCTCGGATTTCTCTAATAGATCCCATCTTGAAGATGTTTTTCATCTCAAACTCGGACCCTTAGAAAGATGTGTTGGATAGCAGGTTCCTAACTGTATTGGTAATAAGTTATTGGGATTCCTAATCTATTTTGATAATAGGTTATTGAGATTCCTAATCTGTTTTGGTAACAGGTTATTAGGATTTCTAATCTGTTTTGATTTTGGTTTTAGAATTCCTAGTATGTTTTTGGTTTTAAGATTTATATATATATGGAACGTTTTAGGAGAAAAAATTGGTAGAGAGTTAAAGAGAGAAAAAAGAGTCTCCTGAGCATGTTGAGAGAGATATTGTGAGGGAGTTGAAATCTTTGGTTAGTGTTATATTTTGGGTGATTGTGTGAGTTGTAACCCATTATATTTCTCCTCCATATAGTAAAATCTCCCCATCCTCTCCCCGTGGACATAGGCGATTTGCTGAACCATGTAAATTCTCTATATTGGTTTGATTTATGTCGTATTTTTGGTGATTACACTCGTGTTTGGTTTAGTTCTCTTCTCTCATCGCCCGTCTACTCGTTTAGTTTGCGAGCACACTTTCGTGTGGCACACAACAATTGGTATCAGAGCTCTAAATTTATGATCTAGGGTTTTGACATTGGGTGGAGGAAAATTCATTATGGAAGCTTGGTTATTAGAGTTCTAGGCTTCGGGGGAGATAGCGTTGTGGAGTTGTCATTGGAGATCTCGCTTTCCTCGTGTGGTTAGGAGATCTTGCTGGAATTCTATCTAGGGTTCAGTTGGGTAATTTCTCAATTTCTATCAAAGTTTGAATCTTTATTTACAATTTGGAGTGGTTTGCAATGAGAGAAGAAGTTGGTGAAAGCAGCAAGATGATGGTGAGTACAATTCAGGTTGGATTTTAAAACACTAAGATTAGTATAGTAAAGTATGATGGTAAAATTAATTTTGGTTTGGGGATGAACGACGTATAGGACACTCTCAATGCTCAAAATTTGGAAGAGACCATCATGATCTATGAGAGGCCACCGAAATACGATGAGGCAATATGGAACAAGATGAATAGGAACGCTTATGGGATAATCAGGTCTTGTTTGGAATACGAGCTGAACTACGATGTGATTGGGGTGACGTCTGTGAGGAAGATGTTGAAGATTCTTAACAACAAGTACCTTACGAAGAGTGTTGAGAATCAGTTGCACTTGTTACAGAGATTATTTAGATTCCAAATATCAGGGGCACCTCACTAGCGACTCATAGGAATAACTATACAAAGTTATTGTCGAACTTGACAAACGTGGATGAGAAGATAACGGACGAGTACAAGGCGATTATCTTGTTAGGCTCCTTACTCGATGAGGAGTATGATACCTTCGTGCTCACTTTATTAAAAGGAAGATCTTCCATCACCTGCAGTGAAGTGACTAACGCATTGATAAACTACGATTTGAGAGGAAGGACAAAGAAACTTCCTGAGCTAGCACTTCAGGAGAGGCCTTGTCGATGAGAGGTAGAAGTCCATATCCGAGATGTGGTAATAGGAATTGGTCAAAGTTAAGGGGACACTACCAGTTAGTGAAGAACCAGTGTGCGTTCTGCAAGGAACAAAGACATTGGAAGAGAAATTGCCCGAAACTCAAGGAGAAGGAGAATAACAAGATGGGCCCGAAGGATAATGAGGTGAACGCTACAAGAGGTGATGATTCTGATGATTCATGTTTTTCTCTATTGATTACTCCAGAGGTGAACAATGTAGATGCATCAGATTGGATGTTTGATTCTGGTGCTACATATCATGTGACTCCCAGACGAGATTGGTTTGCATCATTTGAGAGACTCGATGGGGGTGTTGTAGTTATGTGAAATGATCAATCATGTGATATTTGTAGGATAGGTACCGTCAAGATTCGGATGCACGATTGTCACGCCCCGCTTCCCAAAATACAGGGGAATCGGAATGTGAACAAGCCCACGACGTATTAGATTGAGAAGAAATATTTATGCTATCATTTTTTTCTTCTCAATCCAATACGCTAAGCGTCAAATGTATAATCTCAGTCATAGGTCCTCGATCATAATAGTAAGAATATAAAGACAACCCAGAGTAAGAAATAAACATATCATCTCAGATCATCCCAGACATAAAATATGGGTTCAACATACCCTTACTACAACAACAGTCCAATAAGAAATATATAGTCCATAATAAAAGGAAATACTAACAAAATAACCAAATCTATCACCAACTAAAGAAAGTATTGTAAAGTGTTCTATCAGCAGAAAGAAAAGCAAGTCTAGGCTTCAGCTTGTTCTTCCACTCCATCGGAAGGACATTCCGGTTGGACATACACTGGCTCGGCCGCATCATCGAACTGAACCTGTTTGTCTCATAAGTCTGACGCACACCAGAGAAAACATGTGTACGTCAGCGTATATGGCACACAGCAAGATCTCACATGAACCAATAAAACGGTCTAACGACCCATGCTATGACAATAATAATATTAACAAAATAGACAAAGATACATGCAATTGAAAATCTAATGGTAACCTACAACTATGGGAATACAATAACTGGGTTGAATACTAACCAACCTAAAACTCAATGGTCCACATCTCACACAGAGTCAACGCTCCTGTCATCAGATAAATGGCTATTCACAAATCCCCTACGTGCATCCAATCCTGCTACACATGCGGCTAAGGGACTACACGTAAACCGTTTTCTGCCTGGTCCGAACTCAAGCAAAACTCGGGTGACGAAACGATTCCACTGACTAAAGTGATGTACACACTTCACTTTAGCCCTACAAACCAACCCCAGTGGCAACACAAACCACTGGCGCGAGCCTGGAAGATACATCAACAGTCTTATCCGATCACATGAACACTGACTTCCCCATCCCAACTCTTCTTGTTTTTCTAAGTTAACCATAATCCTCATAGAAAACTCGGGTTCACCGCCTAAACTAGTCACACACTCACACATGTCACTAAGTCTGTTCATGACGCACGAAGCCACTAAGTCATGAACTACTAAGGTTCTCAACATATCCACAAATCATGAATATAGTATGGCATATTAAGCAGATATATGAAGCAGAAATGAGAACCAAAATAAACATGAGATGCATAAACAATTACTACAACATGAATACATATAAAAAGGACTTCATCACTACCGGAATATCCAAACTCCTCATACAAAATATCCGTACTTACGTATTTTCTAGAATAATCATACCGTAGAAAGAAAACTAGAAACTGATGTCGTTTTGCACATGAAATGTCGTGTTCTACGGCGTTCAGTCATACTATCATAAATAATAATATTCTTTTTTCCAAAATTATTCTTTAAAACTATTTCTCGTCATAACTAATTTAAAATAATTATATTAATCCCTTTCTGCATGAAAAGTAATATTTTCCTATTTTATAAATTTTCCTTAATTAATTCCTTTTCGATAAAATTTCGTAAATTCTAATTTTAATACATAACTTGTCATTTCATGTCTAAAATCTCTTAAAAATACAATTGGCAACATTATTCATCTAATTTTTTTATCGTGCACTCGAAAGTCACTATTCCACGCAAATATTCAAAAGTGTATTTTAACCACAATAATAATTTAGCTACATATAATAATCATACTAACCAACATATTAATCACAACATAATTTATTTACATCTAATTATCAGATTAATCACGATATTAATCATTAGTTAAGAAACAAGATAAACGCGAGATCTTGCCTACGACGAGTCGACTGCGAGTGTGGCTAGCGGCATCGACACGGGGAGAGGACGAGGGGATTGTGGAGGAACTGCAGTGACGGAGAGGGCGAGGGGACTGTCGAGGAACTGCAGCGACTACAGAAGGCGTGGGCGGAGGAGAGGGGACTGGGGCGGAGTTGGAGGCGGTGATAGAGGGAGGTAGCAGCGGTCGAGGCTGAGGGCTGAGCGGAGGCTGCAGGAGGCGACGGCGTCGAAGCTCAGGGTGGCGGAGCTCGGTTTGCGGGTGGGGCTGGGCTGTCGGGTCGCTGGGGTCGGGCGGCGGCGACGTAGAGGCTAGGGCGGAGCGGCCTGACGGCGGCCGGGCTGGCTGTTAGCTCGGTCGGAGTCGTCAGGCGTCTGTCACAGAGGAGAACGGAGGGGAGGCTCGAGCTGGGGGTCAGCGGTCTTGGCTGAGGCGGCGAGAGGAGGGAGCTTTGGGTTTACTGGGTTTGAAGAGAGAGATAGAGAAAGAGGGAGGGAGAGAGAGAGAGAGAGAGAGAGAGAGAGAGAGAGAGAGAGAGAGAGA
>BQKN01000831.1:90536-102919 GCA_022839385.1 Asparagus kiusianus
AGAGAGAGAGAGAGAGAGAGAGAGAGAGAGAGAGAGAGAGAGAGAGAACGAATGGGTGGAGAGAGGGAGAAGGCTGTTGAATTATTTAATGAGGAGTTGGGGGTGTACGTGGGTAGTTGTTTAGGGAGTGGGATGTGTGTACGCAGTGTGGGTGATGTTGGTTGTACAATGTGCGGACACGGGGAGAGATGAGGGTAATACAATATTTAATTTTTATTACTTAAAACGAAAATGCATCACAAATTCATTAAATTTTATAAAAAATCCAATTAACAATAATTCAATTTGTATTTAGCCAAATAAATACAAAACCTGATTTTTAAATTATTAAAAAGTCTAGAAAATCAATTAAAATATAAATATTCTCTTTAATAATAAAATTTAATATTTAAATACCAGGAAAATTATTTAAATCAATATCGAAAATTCACGATCCTTATAACGATAGAGTAGTTCATAAATTGAATGAAGTGCAATTTGTTCATCAGTTGAAGAAAATTTTTATTTCAGTTGGAGCTTTAGAGGAGAAGGGATTCAAGGTGACATTTGAGAACGTTGTAGCGAAGGTTACTAAGGGATCTTTGGTGGTGATGAAGGGAGTCCATAGTAAAAATTTGTATTATCTGAAGGAGAGCATCGAGATTGGCCAGGTAGCTTTAGCTGTTTCAGAGACGGACGCGAGTAGAATTTGACACTATAGGTTGGGAGCACACATGTGTAAAGTCACTATAGGTATTTTGCAAGCAAAGGCTATTGAATAGAGCCAAGAGTGGGAAAGTTAAATTCTATGAGCACTGCGTACTTGGCAAGAAGACAAATGTGAAGTTCATGATAGTCATTCATAAGACGAGGGGTATCCTAGATTACATGCACACAGATGTTTGGGGTCCCACCAAGACAGCATCACTTGGTGGTCAATATTGGTTCGTCACATTTATAGATGACTATTCTAGACGTTGTTGGGTGAACACCATGGTGAAGAAGAGTGAAGTGATAGATATATTTGTAGAGTGGAAGAAGAGATTGGAACTGTACACTGGAAGAAAGATCAAGACATTGCGATCTGATAACGGCATTGAGTATACTTCTGACCCCTTTCAACAGCTATGTCAAGACGAGAGCATAGAGAGATACTTCATAGTTAGTCACACACCACAGCAAAATGGGGTAACAGAGGGTTGAATTGGTCTTTACTAGAGAAGGTCCGATGTTTATTGTCGCATAGTGGTTTGGAGAAGACCTTTTAGGCTGAGATACTTTCTTATGCAAGTCACCTCATTAATAGGCTGCATTCATCTACGATTGAGGAAAAACCCCCTATGAAGATGTGGTTGGAAAAACCAGCACATGACTATGATCAGCTTAAGGTATTTAGGTGCCCTGTATTTTATCATGTTAGAACAGATAAATTAGAACCTCGAGCTAGGAAGATCATATTTGTAGGATTTAAGCATAGTGTCAGGGATACAAGCTTTGGGATCCAGTTGATAAAAAGATTGTGCTGAGCAGAGACGTCACATTCGATAAGGCTTTTATCTTGAAGCTTCCTAGCTCTCATCAGGTGAAGAGCAACCCGACATTGGAGACATCGCAGGTGGTGGAGATTGATGCAGCTCTACATTGTCTAGATGGGACCGTATCCATTAGAGTGTCGACTAAAGTGATACCAGGTGAGCACAATGATGATTTGGAGGATACATGTACAGTTGAGCAGGATCAGAGACCGACGGCTCAGGTTCAAGATTCTATTGTGGTTCGGAGACAGAGGAGAAACATACGGATGCTAGCTAAGTATACAGACATAATTGTTGCATATGCACTTCTGGTGGAGAGTGTCGATGAGATGGTTCCTACTACATTTAGAGAGGCCGAGCAGAGCTCGAGGGCTGATCTATAGCAGGTGCCTATGCAGGAGGAGATGGAGTCTTTTCATAGGAACGACACATGGGAGCTTGTCGAGCTTCCAAAAGGACGGAAGACAATTGGTTGCAAGTGGGTGTATACGAAGAAGGAGGGCATTGAAGGCACTCCGGTGAGGTTCAAGACTAGGTTGGTGATTCGAATCTTGCTAGCTTTGGTGGCACAATATGAATTGGAATTGGATCAATTGGATGCATTTTTTCATGGTGATCTTGATAAAGGAATTGATATGACTCAGCCATTGGGGGTTCGAGCTGCAGAGGAGGATAAGTTGGTTTGTACGAGACCGGATTTGTCACAGGCAATGAGCATAGTTTTGAGATACATGCACGACCCGAGTCCTGGTCATTAGGATGTTGTGAGATAGATTTTGAGGTACATTCGAGGTACTCTCAATGTTAGTTTGGTTTTGAGTGGGACACTCGCGATGGGCAGCTATATATTGGATATGTAGATTCGAACTACGTTGGAGATTTAGATAACTGACGGTCGACGACGGGGTATGTGTTCACTTTGACCCGTGCGCCGGTGTGTTGGAGATACACCTTGCAGTCTACGGTGGCTTTGTCAACGATGTAGGCAGAGTATATGACGATTACTGAGACTGTTAAGGAGACGATTTGGCTTCGAGGATTTTTAGAGGATCTTGGTGTTTTTCACAGCGATCCTTCACCATTTATTGTGATAGCATGAGTACTATTTATTTGGCGAAGAATCAGACCTTTCATGCGAGAACGAAGCATATCGATGTTCGTTATCACTTCGTTCGAGATGTTCTTGAAGATGGGGATGTGAAGCTCGTGAAGGTCCATACAAAAGATAATCCAACGGATATGTTTACAAAGGTGGTCCCAAGTAACAAGTTTGATCATTGTAGAAACTTATTGCAAATTCGAGATTGTTTAGACCATTCGCTACCATTTGGATGAACTACGAGCAGCTTGATCCCTTGGGAGAGGGGGTACGTAGACAACCACATTGGTGCAGCCAGATTTGGAGAGATGACACATTGGTGCTCTTGTTGGTGTCGCCTCAGTTTTGCAAACACTTCGCCGAAGTAGAGAATTGTTGGATAGCTGGTTCCTAATCTGTTTTGATAACATGTTATTAGGATTTCTAATCTATTTTTGGTAATAGGTTATTAGGATTCCTAATCTGTTTTGATTTTGGTTTTAGAATTCCTAGTATATTTTTGGTTTTAGGATTTCTATATATATGGAACATTTTAGAAGAGAAAATTGGTAGAGAGAATTAAAGAGAGAAAAAAGAGTCTTTTGAGCATATTGAGAGGGAGATATTGTGAGGGAGTTGAGATCTTTGGTTAGAATTATATTTGAGTGATTATGTGAGTTGTAACCCATTATATTTCTCCTCCATATAGTGAAATCTCCTACTCCTCTCCTCGTGGATGTAGGTAATTTGCCGAACCACGTAAATTCTCTATGTTGGTTTGATTTGTGTCGTATTTTTGGTAATTGCACTCGTGTTTGGTTTAGTCCTCTTCTCTCATCGCTCGCCGACTCGTTTGGTTTGCGAGCATGCTTTCGCACGGCGTGCAACAAGATGAGCGTGCTTACACCTGAATCTGACTTTCATATTATATGACTCTGCCCATTAATATGACACATGACCAACTTTTAAGGACTCATTAAATTTGGTGAATTTTAGGATACAACATCTTAACTTAATATAGTACTAGAAAGAGGAGAATGTAAGACTCTTATTTGAACGAAGACCCGTGGGAGGAGATCCAATACTTTCTATATCTGTATAAAGGTTATTTAGTATATGAAAGCTCTAACGTTTCATAACGTGCCTTCAAACTTTTTACAGACAAATTTCCAAAAGAAACCCATTTAGACTTTTATTCCCAAAAAATGATCTCGTTCAAACAAAATTGTAAAAACCGACCTGGTTTCAGCCTCAGCGCTGAAACCAGGTCGGTTTTTGAAATTTTTTTTCGAAACTTCACGGGAGTTGAACTCCCGTGAAGTTTAGTAGATCTGCTAAACTTCACGGGAGTTTAACTCCCGTGAAGTTTGGCAGATCTACTAAACTTCACGGGAGTTCAACTCCCGTGAAGTTTCGATTTTTTTTTTCAAAAACCGACCTGGTTTCAGCGCTGAGGCTGAAACCAAGTCGGTTCTTGTAATTTTGTTTGAAAGAAGTCGTTTTTTAGGATTAAGTTCACAAATGGGTCTCTTTTGAAAATTTGTCCAACTTTTTACTATATAGGCAGAATAATTTCAAATCTAAGTTCCTTTGTCATTCTATCTTTAACATGCTATTTTTATTTTTGTGTTTTCTCATATATAAGAGCATCTCCAACAGTTTCACCATCTTCTTAAAATACTCAATTTTAGGGAATAAAGAGCTATTTTTAGGTCTAACAATTTCCACATCTCATTTCTTAAAATGGGAATATAGAAAAAAAAAGAGGGTCTTTCCCCAAATCTGCAGCATTCTGCAAAAATTCTTCCTTCTCCAAATTCTTGAAAGTAACAGTATCATAAATATCTCATATTTTCCAAAGAAGAAAAAAAATATATCTAATACTTTATTGAATTTTATATTGTTATAATAAAATATCAAACATTTATTTTCTTAATAATTATTGAGTATGTAGGATGTTTTATAGTTGTAATAAATGCCTAAATCCCTCAAATGGGGAGGCTGTTGGATTTGGAGCAATTTTTTTTAGATAATTTAGCATTTTGCTTCCCTATTTTAGAGAAATTATGGTGAAGTTTTTGGAGATGCTCTAAGTCCCCCAAATCTTCTCCAAATTTGCATATTTTGAAATCAGTCCCTTGAATCCTTGAGCATTGTGAAATTGCTTCCCCAAAATTTCATATTTCAAAACTAGGCCCCCAAATCTTTTAAGTGTTTTGAAATTAGTTCCTCTAATTAGGACCATGTTGAAAGATTTGGGTAGCTAATTTCACAATGAAAAAGATTTGTGAGGGATTAATATCACAAAAATCCTTTATTTTCCCCGTTTGCCATCGAAGGCCTGGACTGGTGATGGGGCCAGAGCGAAACAAGTAGGCTCGGGCCCACTCCAATGATTCCCATAGTCGTTTTTCCCAGCCACATTTCGGATCAGGGTAAATAACCCGTTTTTTAAAAACGGACCCGCATGCCCGTTTCTCCCCCTCTTTTCCCTCCTGCTCTTTCTACTTCTTTGCTAAAAATCCCTAGTAATCCCATTTCCCT
Organism: Asparagus kiusianus; assembly: GCA_022839385.1. Classification (NCBI taxonomy): domain Eukaryota; kingdom Viridiplantae; phylum Streptophyta; class Magnoliopsida; order Asparagales; family Asparagaceae; genus Asparagus; species Asparagus kiusianus. Next base: position 95,673 of record BQKN01000831.1, read on the forward strand.
CTAATTTTCTTGCGATTCGCTCTCTAGGGTTTCGATCTTGCTGCAGGAAAAAAAATTAATGGCTTCTTAGGAGGATTCGATCGAGCAAGCAGGAAGCGCTTGCCGAAAGAGGCTGAAGACTCTTCGAGCCAATTCGAAAGTGGAACGAGTAAGATTATTTTCTCTGCTTGATACATTTGTAGCATCTTCAAAGTTTTCGATAAATTGTTGAGTGTGATTACAATTTGCTTCAAACGTTAACCCTGTTACTCACCTTAACACAACTTCCCAAAGTTTTTAATCTTTTGTTTGGTTTGTAGGAAAGTGGAATGCGTAGTTAGTTTTGGTAGGAGATTCCGAGAATTATTGTTTGTTTGCACCCAAAAAAAAGTGATTTTGGTCCCACTGATTGGTTTTTGTATTTAAATTAGGGTACTTAGTACTAGAAATCACCCTACTGTAAAATAATTAAAGAAAAGATTAAGTAATTATTCAGTTCTAACAAATTCTTTTATATTTTAACAATTTTTTAAAATTTTAAATATGATCAATAATGCAATTTACAAGTAAGGTCAAAAAGCAACAATTAGAAACGACACGACAACATGTCAAATTTTCTTTGGGATAGGCAAGGGAAAAAAGAAGAGAGCTTCACTACCTCAGTATAGACTCGTTCGTCAATCGCCAATAGTAATCTGGCCAATATTATTTCGTGGAAAATTAGAGACCCGCATTTGATTTTCTTTGGCTCATCTTATAACAACTAGAATGGTGAACGTGCATTGCACGTGGTCATAATTAGAAAACATTTTCATAAACAATATATTTATATATTTGCGCACTATTGTCTCTGTCAAGTGTTTTCATAGACAATCTACGTAGGTTTATCAAGTATATATTATTAAACTAACATAATAATTCATTAGTCTACCTATACAATTCTTTTTCCCATATACGTACAAACTATTATATATCAAGCAGAAGGTAAGTTTCAATTTTAATTATCATAATTCACAAAGATATAGCCACATGAAGCAGCTTGGCAAAATAAAGCTATATAAAGGAACAAAAAAGTTAGCAAACATCAGTATATAAAAATTGAAATATTCTGTCAAGAAAGGAGAATGTGATTTAATTTCCCATTTAATTACAAAGTTGCCTAGGGCTATGCCTAATGAGCCAGTATGAATTCACTGCAAGTGAAACATGTAACAATGATGAGGTAAGCACCCTGCTATTTCTCCAACTTGAAAGTCCAAAAAATGAATAGAATAGAATCAAATTACATTTTTTTGCTTTAAATCTCAAAAAATAGAATAATTGAGCAATCCACATATGCTCATAAACAAACCTGAAGGCATACAATTGAATAGAACCAAATTAACATTTTTCGCTTCAATCTTGAAAAGCAGAAGAATTAAGCAATCCACATATGTTCATAAACAAACTTGAAGGCATACAGTTGAATAGAACCAACTTAAATATTTTTGCTTCAAATATTTGTTGTAATCATAAATATTTTTAGGAATTTCATGAAATTTACCAGTATTCTTATATGCATTTGATAGGATTTTTGCTTTTCACACCCCAATTTCCGTTCTTCAACAACTTCTTAGACATTAATTTACAGGCATGTAGTTTAGTATTTCTCACAGCACATTCTAGGCCATGCTGTGACCCTTTATCTTTGTTAGCTTAGATCCTCATGTTAAGAAAATTATAACAAAACATATTACTATGTTGTATGAGTTTGAGCTACTAAAATTCATAGACTGTTAATAGGCTTCACAATCAACAAAAGTTTCAGCTCATCTCCCTATAATGCAAATGCTAAGATGGCTTAACTAAATAGTCTAAATCCAATAAATACCAGTGAATCAAAGTTGCATACTAAAGTCTATTTCTGTACGCATAAACATTAAAACAAAATAGACATTACTAATCCCTCTCACTCGTCCCATTCATCGAAGTTAGAGTTCACAACATAAGGTTTGTGAAGTTGAGCATAACCAGAAAACAATTTAACAAAAAATGCATTTCACACCTTGTCTTAAAAAGATGAACACAAGATATACATATCCAATTAAGAACAGTACCTCACAATGCTCCTTTTGATCATCTAATAAAAAACAATATCTTAGTGGAATCCCCTGTCATCTTTAATCACCATGATCTTCGCTACAGCATCAAACTCCTGCAGTTGTAAAATCAAATGAATAAAAAACATAAATAAGTAACAATTTTTTAAATAAAATTCACCTGATGATAAGTTTTCAACAGTTTTCAGAATCCTTATCTCCAAATTGACCTATGATCATTCCTGATCAATCAACAAAAGTCACAAAAATTAAGTTAAAATAAAATAACAACCAAAGAGCAATAGGTCAAGAGGAAGCCGATGGAGGGATAGTTTGGGTTGGGGAATGAACAAAAAGCTTGTTTGTTTTTCTTTGCATGCGGCTTCCATTCTCTTTGATTGAGAGTGATGAGTGTCAATTTTTAGATTAGGGTTTCTATTTTCTTTGTTATATAGAGAAGAAGATAAAGCAAGAGGTGACATTTCTATTTTCTTTGCTTTGCATACTTGTTCCAAGGTTTGGGTCTACACCCGAAACCAACAATTAAGACAAAGCGGAACCAATTCTTAGGGTACGTTGTTGTTGTTGTTTTTTATTTTAAAATAGCTCTTAGAGTAGGAACATATGATTTGGAGGCAAAAGATATTTATATTAACTACTAATTATTAATTTCAAGGATCTTAAATGGATGCGTTTTCCTCATTTTTTTGGCTTGTGAGGGGTGTGTGCATTTATATAAGAGTGTTAATGGGGAGTTTAAGAAGATAGTGTATTGTCTGTTACCAAATGAAAAGGATAATGAAGAGAATTGTTTAATTACTAGATTAAATAGAGGCTTCTTTAGTATATAAAATTGTGAAATATAATATAATGTGTTCAAGTTATGTATAATATTATAGTAAATATTACTTTTAAATGTTAATTTATGTTTATAATGAAATACTCAGTTATCTTTAATTACTAATATAATTTACTTATATAAGTTATAATTTTATTATCTTCTATATAATATAATATAATATAATAATTATATAATATTTTAATACCTAAGAAAACTATTTATCTTTTTTTATAGCAGCTGTTTTTCCTATTAAATACAAAACTAAAGTGGCAAAAAATTAATAATTTTATATATAATTATTAATAGTAGTTATTATGTTTATTGGAATAATATTTATCTTATGTAATTAGCTTAGCTAATAAGAAAGTTAGGAATATAATATGAATATGTTTAAAGGAGACATAAATTACTGTTGAATATTTTTAATAATGTATATATTGCATTTATTATGATATTTATCATACTGAGTATGTATGTGTGTATGTTCGTGTAATGTATATGTATGTGTTTTATCATGAAGATGCACGAATTTACATTGATACCTATAGTAATTTAAATGACGCTTTTAGAAAATTGAGAGAAATTTTGGGGAAAATATTTTAACATCCAACATACTTTTATAATAGTATTAGAAGACTAGTATAGTGCACATGCATTGCACGTAGACATGTATTATGCCATAAAAGATTATATAAGAATTCGATTATAAAAATAAAATGTTGAAACAAAAATATGTGAAGTTTTATTCAATAAGTAATTTACCTTTTATGTTGAAAGACGAAATATGGCATTGAGATGGAAAAGAGTCAATCTTCCGTGTTGGGTCGTCTTTAATCTTCAGTAGGTAGTATTTGGCAAGTCATGTATAAGTAGCTTGTTTATTCTCCCAAACCATCTCACAATCGTGTTTCTTTTTCAGAGACTTGATTTTCTATTTGGTGTGTTTTTAGAATTTCATGAACTCCAACACCTCCATTGGCAACCCTTATGCTTGTAGTCAGTGGTGGAGCCATGAATTCATAGTACTGGTGTCACCACATATATAAATAGACGCTATAACTAAATTTTCTCATGTTCAATATATCATGAACTTTAATGAATTGCAAGAGATATATTTAACTAAGTAAAATTACAATTGATACTTACGTCTCACTATGTCTTGAAATTGTTGCATAGTTGGCTCATTCGAAATGACTAATTACATCATGTTCCTTGTCAATGTAAATTACTAAGTTGCTAATATTTAATGGGATTAAGGGTTTGGAGTCTTTGGACCATTTTAAGGCTTGGCACATTTAAGGGTTTGGGTTTGGGTAATCTATATTATAAGTGGTCACTATCCGTTATATAAGTTGGTAATGGTTCGCTAATGAATCAAATGCTACCATGTAGCTATGGAACTTTTGCTAGAGGATGGTGTCGCTTGACACCACCCTCTTAAAGATACCAGGTATCTCCACTCCTGCTTGCAGTGAGATCCTAGTTGGTTCATTTTTCTTGTACACAACATCAAATCCTTCTAAAATTGCATGACACCTCAGCAGGTTCCTGAACTCATTTGGATTGTTGTACTGCATGCCAATTTCAAACTTAGGGTCTTGCAAGTCTCTGTCTTCTTTAAATTGGTACTAATGTGTTCTTTTGTTGCCAATTTCTTCCTCATCTGAAGAGGCAAACTGATCAAATCATCTTCATCATCTATATCTGAGTTAGCAAGTTGTGTAGAAACTGATTCTTCTCCCCCAACAATATTCATATGGAGATGACTTTACTGGAGGCAAACTTGTCGAGGAGGCTTTAGCGACGAGAGAGCATCGTGTGAGTTTGGGATGAGCTTTGACTGAGAAGAAGGGGTGGACAAGGTGGAGAAAGGAATCTTCACTGGAGAAGAAGACTTGTCGAGGTGGATGGAGGAGGTGGACGAGGCTGGAGGTGGAGAATTTGCGGTGTAGGATTTTTTTGGGTTTGGGACGCAGAGGAGAGGATCAGGAAGAGAAGGAGAAAGGGGTTTAAGTTTTAAAAGGAGGTTGGGTCGGATCGGGTACGAAAGGGCTGCTTACCCATTAATTGTTTTTTTACCTTTCTAAAAGCACTTAACCGTGAAATTGGTAAAACATAAAATATTTATGCTATCCAGAGGGTTTTTGCTGTTGAAGATGAGGGGCAACATAACAAATTTCTACTTCACGTCGCAATAGGCTGAAGGCTCTAAGAGAAGCGAAAGAACTTTTAACCACACCTGATGGAGATTCAATGAAAGATGGTAGTGAAAAAGAAAATCCAGATGACACTGAGAACGACAAGTAAGTTTACTTGTGTTTTGCGTGGTCTGCAAATTGCAAACATAAAATATACTTATTAGTGGCTTAAGTTCTATTTAGCGTCTTTCTTTATATTCAACTATGTGGTCATAGTGGCATCGTTGGAGTTGGTTTTATGATTTGTGGTTAATCTTCAACTTATTTGTTAAATCTCAAATATGTATTGATTTTCTTGCTACTGATGTAGAATCTCCTTGATACATACTTAGAATATACTTGCATCTGATATGATACTTAGTTTGCTTAACTGAAATGCAGACTTTTCTTTGTAGAGTTTCTTCCTTTGCTTTCATACTCTTTTTTCCAGTTTCGCAAGCCCGGAAAGGTTTTAATTATGAGTGGCAAGTTGTTCTTTCAATAGCTATTAAGCTCCAGTTATATTTGTTTGTTGTTCCCATCTGTTGATCAATCTAAGAGTTCATGCTCTGGATTTTTTCATGATCATGATACTATCTCATTTACTCTATATAAGCATGAATTTGAGGCGGTTTAGATTGGACTCTATAATCCTTCATTTTGCATTCAGATAAGCAGATTGGTTTTCTTTTGTCATTCGCATGTTTGCAGGCTTGTAGAAATTATTTATGGCAATCTGAAGGGCTAAAGCATAAGAAACAATCATCAAATAGAAATCTAGCGACCAGTGATTCAGAAGGGAGAAGTCATTTAGTAGCAAATTGGCAACATGCAAAGTGACAGGTTAGTTCCATTGAGATGCTTATGTTATTTTTTTTGTACAAAGTGACAGGAACATCCTCTGCATAAAAAAGATGATAATAATTAGAAAAACATGCTAGCTCAATTATGAACATAGACATACTTCTCTCTAGAGTAGTTCATAGTGTTTGAAGGGGGTGCGTGTTACTCATAGTTGCATTTCACATGTTTCTCCTACACTTGAATGGGCGAAAAAGTCACCAAAAGAGGTGAAACTCCCAATAGTTATATAGATCACCATGAATCTCATCCCAATATATGAACAGATCACTAAATCTCATTTTGAATTTTTTCAAACCGTATATTTGCAAGAGTTATTACATAACACGTGAGTATTAACTTGTCAGCCTTAACATAGTGAGTTAGAATATTCAGTATTATCTGTTTTAAGAAACTTGAAATTTTCTGAATTCATCAAAATCTTTCCCTAGGAATGATCTCTCATAACCCCAATCCTTATTTACTTTGTAGGAATTCACGTGTAAAAGGTTATGAGACCAGGGAGAACTCTTTTCAGATGGGAAAATTTGGTTTTCTTATATCTCTGCCCAACTGTAATTATAAATGATAAGTTGCAATCATTGTGCTTCTATGCTCGCGTTTTCTTTCGCCCTGATTTGATAGAAGTCTGTTAGAGCCTTTTTTCCAGTTTGTCTAATGAGGACAAGAAATGACAATATTTGATTAGTTGATATATTTTTAAATTTTGAATTATAAAATTTAAAGTTTGAAATTTGAGATTTGAAATTTGAAATTTGAATTTTGAATTTTAAAATTTAGTTTAATTTTAGTTGAGTGATTTGAGGGGTTGTTGTTTGTTTTTATTTTTATTACACGTTGTGTGCACGTAGTTTTTTTTATAAATAAGGTTGTATGAGACTATTGAAAATCAATGAATTATTAAAAATTGAAATGAAATTTGAGTGTGAAACCTAGGCCTCGGGTGTGAAACCCTAGGCCAATACATGTTCCTCTTCTTCTAGTTGTTAAACCTTTATCTTCTCCCGTTCATATGTTCATCTCACAGCCTCGCTGCCCCCACCCCTTCTCTTCCACAAGCTACCGATCTCTCCCTGCTCTCCTTACCTTCGAACAACCGTCGTTCCCGCCTCAGTAAGCCGTCAGAACCATCTCAACAGTCGTTGATTTCCCGCCGTCCTCCTCCACTCTTCGAGCCGCCGTTTATTTCGTCTTGACGCCGCTGTCCGCCTCGTCCCGACGCCCGCCACCTGCATCGACCAGACGACTACCCGTGGGACATCGTACCGCCCTCATCCCGTCGCCGCGTCGTCATCAGTTCAACACCGTCGC
>BQKN01000831.1:102929-125116 GCA_022839385.1 Asparagus kiusianus
GAATTTTGGCGAAACGATGCGCGTTGTTTAAATTAGATCGCTGATTCCGATAGACCTCTTCCCCCGTTTCGCATCATTGTCCCTTGTGATTTTTCTGTAGAATGTCTCAAAGTAGTGAAAGGAAAAAACAATAATATTGAGGCTCCCTTCTTACAAGTGTCGTGCATCCTCGACATAGGCTAAAGGAAATATAATTGCCTTCTGATATCTGTTTAGTACCTATGGGGATCAATTGGTCGATAATTCCACTAATTAACTATTAGCATGCAATTAGTTTACCCCCATTAGCACAGTGTCGTCATTTCTCTGCCTGCCTTTTTCAGAGGTCTGAGCATGAAGTTAAGAAATCACCTTCCTCATGATAAGCACCTTCAAGAGGGCAAGCTGGCTCCGGCTGTTTTACCCAAGTTTGAGGACCCAGTAGATGCTCCACTCACAATGGCTGAGAGAATTGTATGTGAACATATATTTAATTCATTAGAGAAATGGATTGTAGTTTTTATGTGTCTCTTATTCTAATTCAGTGCACAATGCAGGATCCTTTTGTGAATTTTGCTCCCGAGAAGCCAAATTGGGACCTGCGAAGTGACGTGCAAAAGAGGCTCGACAAGCTTGACAAGCGCACGCAAAAAGCAATATACGAGCTTATGCGTGAGTACATTAACTTGCATAGGTTACAGGTAAGCATATTATTTAGGATTAACTGCAGATACACCCCTTGTAATACGAGGGTGCAGCGGCTTACATTCCTTTATAAAGTATTATATTAGCTCTCACACCCCTGAAATCTAGACGACATTATTTTCTATTAAGTTAGTTTGAAATATCACGTGAGAATTATGTAGTGAAAAATTACCTTTTGCCCTCACTTTTACTGGAAAGAAGACTAAATTTCTCTCTAAATTGAGAGCAAAAAAATTGAAGTCCTGTGATATTCAAGGGGGTGTTAGTGCTAATAAAATCTTTTAGGGAGTATAAGAAGCCAGAAAGGAGGCGGATCCGCAATTAGTTCTATTGTTAAACACAGTATCTTATTTTCTTAATTGCTTATAACAGATGATCAAGAAAGGTAGAAAGAAGCAGGAGAGGTAGAAAACGGTACAAAAGGATGATTATGAGACTTTCTTCATACACCCTCTTCAGAGTCTATGAGAGAGATCCAGAGGCTTCAACAGGAAATACATAAAAAATCATGATTCTGGAGATTTTTTGTATCATTTTTACCGCGCCATAAGTTTTTTTTTTATATAACAGAAATCTGAATACAATTGGCTTAGGTGATTTCCCGGCGCCTTGTTGTGCATGGAGACAGAATTGGACAGTTCAGCATCGAAGCCTACAACAGCCACTCACTCCCTGGTGATGTGCACTGCAGGTCCACGCGGGCGCTACAACAAAAATCTTCTTTTTTTAGTACTTTTAATTGAATTAAATGCTCGAAAATGATTGTTAGTTGCATCTACCCATTTCAAGGAGCTGAAGCATGCCACCTGTAACTAGCCCAGTTCATTAACTTCATCATCTGATCATGATAAAGATTTGCCTTGTTCCCTCCTGCGCTCAAGTTTAAACAACAATATCTAGCTAAAAACGCATTCATTTCATTATTCATGTTCTTAATTAATTAGGAAGTCAACTAGGTGGGGTGATCGAATGGATTTGTCTTGGTTCTTAGATAATCATTTCGGTTGAGGAGTTAGGAGTGTTTGTTTGGATAATGTTCTTAAGTTTATATTGTGTAGTGATTATAGTTATCTTATGGAATGCAGCACACATGTGGGTGCTCTACATTGTTCTTCATGGATGCAGCGAACTTACTCGCCTAGTGACAAAAAATTTCAGCCCCAAATTCTCTGCATCCTACAGTTAGTCGCGTGGATCGATACTATTGGTTCATTCAGTGGGTCCCGCCAAAGAAGATTTTTATATGATTTATGTAAACATTGTCATTAATGAGAGCAACGGATGGAAAAGATGTTATTCGGACAAATTTTCATAACCAACCAATTTTGAATTTTATTCCTAAAAAACAGACTCATTTTAAATTTAATTTTAAAAACAGACCTAGTTGGCTGAAACTGGGTTTGTTTTTGAAAAAAAATTCCCCAAACTTCACAGGAGTTGAAGTCCCGTAAAGTTTTTTATATAACAAAACTTCACGGGACTTCACGGGATAACAAAACTTCACGGGACTTCAATTCCTGTGAAGTTTGGGAATTTTTTTCTCAAAAACCAACTCAGTTTCTGTCCAACTAGATCGGTTTTTTAAATTAAGTTTGAAACGAGTCTTTTTTTGAGAATTTTTTGGCAAACAGGTTGGGTTTGAAAATTTTTCCGATGTTATTGGCATACGTAGCACATGCTTTCATAGTCGTAGATTTTCTTGGCAACCATGGATTAGAGGCCATAAAGTTTGGTAAGAGTTTTCGTAGTTCATATTCTTAATTAAGAAGTCAACTAGCTAGGGCTATAAAAAAATGAATTTGTTTCGAATCTTAGACAACACTTTCACTGAGAAGAGAGGAGAGGTTGTTTGGGTAAATTTATTAAGCTTATAATTATAGGAGTTGTGGTACGAAATGCACACATGTGGTTGTCATGTGATTCTTGTTTACAGCTCATTTTTAGTCGCCAAGTGGCACTCAATGATTGATTGAGTGGATGAGTAGTACAACTGTACAACATCAAAAGGATCTGTTTTTATTTGGTCGGAGCAAAAGTATAAATGAAGATGGCATTTAGTTGGTGAAGCGTAGCTAGGGGTCGGTGTAGAAAATGACCAAACTTTTGTAGGACACTGATGTTGTTAGCCTAAAGTTGCAGCAGATCCAGGGTACACAAAGGTGCTACATCACAATATTAATTGATGCCTTTTTTCTTTTTTTTTTCATTGGTAAATGTGTGCTTAAAGGGTGAGATAAAAGTTAAAGAGTTTTTTTTTAAAAGATATTTTTATGGATACTAGAACCAATTCACGAGATAAACGTGATTTCACAAGAGAGCTTTAAATTGCTTTTGTTTCAACAAACCAAAATGAGGATATACTCAGTTCGGTATGCGGAAATGAGTGGGAATGAAACGCAATTCTAACTTCTAATTCATGCTTACCAAGCACGATGTGTTTTTCGATGTTAGAGATTACATTCTCACTTTTTATCAATTCCCACTTAATGCGGGAATTGCTATCCCCAATGAGTTATTAAGGAATTGATATTCCCACTTAAGTGAGAATGAAAATAATAAAATGAATTCCGGATGTACCATTCTTAATGATATTCCCACTTAATTTTCTAATTGCATCCAAACATGAGAATAGGAATGAGCATTCTATTCTCACATTAATTCCATTCCATTTCTACCTTCATTCTATTCTCACTTGACTTTATTCCCGCGTATCAAATAAGGCGTTTTTGTGTCGTGGCAACTAAACAAGCTTACATATCGCAAACTTAACAGATAATGAAAAATAGTTGCGTCTTGGGATATCGTACTAGCTATTGGATATGATATATTAGGACTGACATGTGGCCATGTCTCACGTTGGTTATATTATCAAAGTATATTGCACTGTAATACGATTAGCACCATCTTCTTCCCCTTTTTTCTTTTGTGGGTACCAAATACAATTACCATTTCTTATATCAGTAGTTTTTTTTTTCCTTTTAAAGGGTGTAGACTTAATTTGTGGATGTTTTATATGTTTACTGACCTCTCAGGCATCTAATTTGGATAGAATTTATATGTTCAGTGAGGAGATCGACTGCAATCTATATATATACCATTAACCTGACCTTATGTAATCCGTAGAATATCATATTTACATAAAAATGAGATAGTGACCTCCGCACTTCACATTCAAATGACACGATTTAGTTTATAGTTCGTCTATCTCATGTCACATTAGGCTCATAGACAGTAGAGTAGACTCTATATGAAACGATAATATATATATTCATACCTAGGCTGCTACGTGTGGCACGGTTATATGAACATGTAACCCTCATTTGTCAAATTAATTAAAAAAAAAATAAGCAAAATGAATCCAATTCAGTGGCCCTATTAGCTTCTGCCATGCCCCAAACGTACCGCATGCAAATTTTACCCACCTGACAAAACTCGTCTTTCATGAAAATAATTAAATAAATCCGCTCAGAGACTAGGGAGCAAGGTGACAGGGTTGAGAAAACAAAGTTGGGGAAAGTTTTTGTTTGAATATTACTTCAGCATAAAGAAATCGAGAAATGCATGTGTACGTTGTTCATGATCGGGGTACGTACATGATCAAGGGAAAACGTTGAAGAAAAATTTCCCACCTCGTATCGTTAAGAACTTGTACTCTCATGTAAGAACACGGAAGGCCCAATCAAAGAGCGAGGTCCGTGGACTGAAAACAAAGAAAATAATTAATTGTTAATTTTCGATGGTTTACAAAGTTATACCTTTTATAAAAAGGTAGATGATGTCAACCACATATCTTATAAACAATGACATCTTGTCATGTATGACCTAAATAGTTAAATCCCAAGGAGTTAATTTCCAAAAGCATTACTTATTACGTAGTTTATTAATTAACTGCGCGCTTATTCAATTAATTAATACACATATTTTGGGTATTGATCTATGATTTCCATACTTTCATGAACTGAACAAGTCAAGCGCGTAAACGGTGTGCGAGGACGTAGATCGAGCTTATCTATTTATGAGCCTCTCATGCTAGTCTACTGCTTCGACTATACAAATGATTATTGGTAACTTTATTTTTCAAAATAATAGATATAGTGGATGGTGGGAAAGAAAATGGATGACACATGGATTACTCTTTAGAGAAAATTGATGATTTAAGTATTGTTAGGCCCAATGACTCAATGTCCAAATCAGGGTGACGTTAGAACAATGAATTCTATATTGCTAAGTACATTTAACCTTTCTCTTTTATCGTTCTTAAAATTTTAATATTTGTTGGATTTATATACATGATTAGTTTAATATAATTGTTAAACTAACATTATAGTATTTAATTAGTCTAAGTTCGTCATTGCTAAGTAAAGATCTAGAAGCCCATGACTAAAAACCTAGGCTTTACCAAAGAGCTTAGATGGCTCTAATTGTGATTTGATGTCAATTTCATTGTTTGACAGGGTCATATTAAAATCAAGTAATAACAAGTTAATTAACAACTCCACGTCACCAATGTATGTGTAGTATACCTTTTACTTGTTTGTATAACGAGGGAAAATTGTGTTTAGGACTGTTTCTTACTTCTCTTGATGTCTAGTATTTCAAAAAAAAAAAAAAAAAAAATCATCAAAAAATTATCATGACCATCCTTTTTCAATGAAAAAGGGAAACTTTTCTTATTTCAATTGGTGCTTTAGGCATGCTTTTAATTGTGATTTTCTTTATACAATGTCAACGCAACTGATATTATTCTCCACTAGTGCATACTCACTTATAATAGGTTGAAGATATTATTAAACATTTCGAATATATGCTACTCATATCGATATCCTTCAGCTAAAAACAATCAACCCAATACCAGCGGCTGCAATAGGAGTATGGAAAAAGCTCTAGTACTACGTTTAAATAAACCAATAGAGGAATTAATAGTGTGTTTGGATGAGGATAATGTGGGGTAGGCCGGTAGGGGAAGGAAAATATAGAGTTAACTCTATATGGGAGTTTTTTAAGAGGTATAATGGATTGGAGGGTAGGGGAGGGGAAAAGGGTCCAATTTTGCTCCCCTCCAAATTGCGGAGTAGAAGAGGGTAAGGGAATTAAGTATAGAACTTTTAACATATAAAGACAATTTTACCTTTTATCATCATTCGGGCTATTTTCAAGTGCGAATAGCAAACAGAAGGGGATGAGTCGAAGACTACATGTCTTACTCGGTATATATAGTGACTTTGAGTTTATGGTCATGGCGTTTGGGCTGACTAATACGCCAGCCACGTTTTGCATTGATCAACATCTAAGATTTAATTTCAAAATCCTTCTACTCCCTTCGTTTCGCTTTATTAGAAGATAAAATAAGTTCTCCACTATTCTCATTATAAAACTCCCGAACAAGGTATTATATTTTCTCTTCCTTGCTCTACCTTTTATCCCCCTATCTCTTTTCTTTTCTTTCCCAGTAAACTCACAAACACGGTGTAAAGCTTAGCCTACGAATAATGAGCAAAAGAAGTGAAGAGGACAAGGAATATGCATAAAAAGCAGTCAAACCGCATAAACTTAAACCATCCGATCCCATTCTTTAAGGGTTAGCTTTAATATTTCTGGGTCCTAGATTTCTGCCAAGTGCTGACCATATATAGTTTGAATCTTATGTCCTTTCATAGGCACGCACAAAGATGTTAACCTCCTTGCCTTGTCTCTTAGTTTTGGATCAATAGCTTTAGAAACTCATGTATATGGTTTTCACTTTGTTGCTCAAACCAAATCAATAATTCTATTATGGTCTCAGATGTCCTTCTTAATGTCTTCACACTCATGTAACTAAACTAAAAACTTATTTAACGATTAGATTTTGTAGACCAATAGGTACACAAAAAAAGTTTCAAAATGATTTTATATTGAGGTGAATATTTTCTTCCTTTTTTATAACTAGTACGTCCTTCTACACACTAATGTGATGCAGCGCATACAATTATGGATGTTATGATCTGAGTACGTTGCTTATTAAGGCTGTAGTAACACGAGTTTGTGTCATGTTAGATATCAAGAACGCGGAGTGACATACCGGGCTCTATTTTATTTTTCATAATATAATATGATTATGCCCAAAAGACGGTTATATTTTATACTTATTTGCCTCTTCCATTTGTTATTTTTATATGCTATATATACGCAGCACAGAATCCAGATCCACTTAAATAAGACCGTACCCCTCTTTGCATTCTATAAACGAATATGTGTTTCGTAATTTACACAAAATTAAAAAAAAAGTGTGGAAGGACAAAAAACAGGTCTAGATGACGAAATGATTAGATTGCATGCGCCATTAAGTGTTGGTTTATATATATAATTATTTTAGAGACGTATAGCTAATGGTGGCCTTTCAATCTTTGAACCCTTTCCCTGTTTTTAATTAATTCGGGCAATACCTAATTAACAATACTCCTAATGTCGCAATTCTTGGATTGACAAATTATAACTCAAATTTGGATTAGCCTAAAAACAGGCCACTTTATTTCTTTTGGCAACATTGATTTAATAAAAGCAACATACATAACAACAGATCATATACAATAGTATTTTTCTTACCCTTCCTAGCAATAATTTGAGTTTGGCTATATGTGCTTTTCTTATAGGTCTCCATCATTCATCTATATTATTCAAGACATCATCAAATCAAATGCATGCAATATGGTCATTTGAGTCAAGCTAGAATGATGCCCTTTGGGAAGCAAGCATCTATTTTTCTTGTAGCGAGTCAAAAGAAGTGGACTCCCTTTGGCGTCCTTTTGAAGAGGGAGAAGGCATTTCTATATATGTTGGTTTTCCTAAAGTAGTTTTCATTTTTTCATTTTTTAGATGGCACCAAAAAAAAAAAAAAAAACATTTCGTATAAGTACGATGCACATGTTACACTCCATACGCTAGAGGATCTTGCCTTTTAATGTAATTATAAGAAAGTGTTTTCTTCTTGTAAACAAGGGCGTTCGAGTCCCTTTAATTAATCATCCTCAGAATGTGATGCGTGTGATGAATTATTGAGGAAAATTTCTTGGACATTGTCAGCATATCTCTGTTGTTCGTTTGCACGGAAGTAATTATAAAGTAGCCTAAATAAAGAAAGTAGAGGCTATTTCTGCTATTTCGGAGAAAAAAAATATTCCGTTTATCTGAAAAATCTATTTTCAATACTTCCTTAAACGCTGATGTGACGTCTACGTGTTATTCTTACTTCCTAAATATTTTTCCGCCCCTCAAGACTAGAAAATGACCTTGAAGTAGGTGAAATGCGTATTAATTAGGAAATAAATAAATTTTATTACTATTTTCTTTAATCGTAACAATTTTTTATTGCTATCCAAACCAACAAAAAAAAAGAAAAGGGAATGCCGAATAGGACGTATTATTTCTACGACTTCAAAAAATATGTGAAACAAAAAAAAAAAAAAAATTCTCACTACTTCATATTTCATAAATTCGGAAATTACTTCTTTTGATCTATTTCCTACTTTCCTTATTTTTTTTAAACCAAATGCGCATTTGAGAGAAAAATGTCTTGATCATATCAATTATGGTAAGATCTTTCTAGGATATTGGGTCCTACATAAGCTGTTCTAAAGTGAGGATTTTTTTTTCTTTCTGAAAGCATTAATTCTTAATTATTTTCTTTTTTGTAATATATTGAAAAATGAAGTTCCTTTAAAAGGATTATTTGCTAAACATTTTGTCTTATTAATACGCAATTCACATTATTTGATATTTTAATCTTCAGTGTGGTCTATACATAAAACAATTTTTATTTAATCGCTACTAAGTGGCAACAAAATTTTCGTGTCTCAAACTTGTAAGGTCTTTATCGTGTAAGTAACTTTCAAAAAAAGTTTTCGTCCAACTTAGAGTAAATTGCACAACAAGTCCATTTCTTCTAAAATTTTGTCCGAATCACCTTGTCTTCCTTCTAACCCATAACAAAAATCTTCAATCACATATTAAAATTAGATGCTACTACAAACTCATAATACAACGAACTAATGGAGTGTTTGTTTGCATGCAAGTGAAAGATGAAAGTGAGAAAGTTACTTTCATTTAACAATTAAGGTGTTTGTTTTCATGTAAGTGGTTATGAAAGTGAGATGTAAAAAAGTTACCACATAAGATTTAATGCAATTTTGACTTCCCCTAAAAAAGTGGTGAAGTCACATGAAAGTGACAAAAATGTAACTAATTTAATTAAATGATTTTAATTATATTTTCTAATTAATCTTATTTTGCCACGTCATCTTCACATTGCATTTTCGATAATAATTTAATTTTTCAAACAAACATTGTATTTTACTTGCGTGCTGACATGGATGTAAAAGTTATTTGCAAAAAAAAAAAAAAATAACTTACATATTTTAAATTCACTTTCAGATTGCCAAACACCCCCTAAATGAAAAGAAAAAGATTTAGCGATTGATATACTGATCCAATTCTTTTTTTGTTTTTCCTTTTGTATGTAAGCTGACATCAGCTCGTAGTCCTCTCTTAGTAGGTTGAACCCATGGTTAAATAGACTTGTGCACACGTGGTCGTGATACGTGCAAGCCACATGGTAGGTCAGGGTGGGGCCCCACGAAGTATTTGCTTGGCAAATTTGACGTTGGCTTGAATGGCTTCTGATCTTCCCGGAAAATTAGGAGTTAGGCACCACCTGAGCACCTCTATCCTAATCGAGGTTGAAGACGTGTGTTGGATTTTTTTTCGTTCTCAGGGCATCTCCAATCATGTCTTATTTTCCGCGTCATTTTGGTGCAATGAAACTATTCATTCTGCCCCATTTTCCGCGTCATTTTGGTAAAAAGGAACAGTGCGATGTCAAATATGGCGCTGCACTGTTCATCACGCTATTACTATTCATCACGTCATTTTTAAATAATAAATCATTTTGTTTGAAAAATATGTAAAAAAATAAAATTTGATATGTGGGGTTAACTCTCCTTAACCTCTCACTTAACCTTTTGCCAAACGGTACCTTAATTATTTTTACTAGAGGAGAGTCTTAAACCTCAAAATTTGCAGAAAAGCATAACGGCTACCATAAAATTATCCTAAGAATGCTAACAACATTATTAAAAATTTAAATACCTTTAATAGTTAAAGAGGAGTACGTGAGTGAAAAAAAATAATATAAAATAAATAAGCGTCAAAATACCTAAAATATGTCACGTATGCATCTTATAACCTTACACTAACACCTGCCATTTATGACAACAAAAAGATCGATTTCAAACAACTAGATGGTTTTGAGGGACTTAGGGGCTCTTTGGTTGATGTATTTGGCATTGGGGGTTGGGCAGAAAACCTGCCAAAAGAGCACTTTTGGCAGGCTTTCTGTCCAAAACGCCTCTAAAATTTGGTTGATGTATTTGGTATTAGGGGTTGGGCAGAAAGCCTGTCAAAAGAACACTTTTGACAGGCTTTCTGCCCAAAACGCTTCTTTTTAGAGGCGTTTTGGACAGAAAGCCTGCCAAAAGTACTCTTTTGACAGGTTTTCTGCCCAACCCCCAATGCCAAATACATCAACCAAAGATCCCCTAATGAACAAAATGTGCATCATTGTAAACTTACCTTAACACGCGTCATTTATGACAATTTCATGAGGAAGTTTATGACAGTTACAATAACTACAATAAAGCTCAAATAATTTTTGGTGATTTTGTGGAATTAACCATTAACAAAAATTGAACCCATCAGAGAAAGTAAAACTACACGAGCATCCGCTACTTCTATCTTAAAAGCATAACCTCAAAATTACTAGTTTATAATGTAGTAAATACTATTCTTGATGCAATATTTTTCAAAACATTACAATTACCGTTCATGCTGCGGTATGTTTTTTCAGCCTACGTTGTGATGGAATAGGGGTTCTCACAGAACCGCCCGCTTAATAGCATAGATAGATATTTCTATGCGTAAATTACCGTACACTAAAATGGTATGACGTTGTAGCTCTCGTCACTTTGGCGGTCAGTGGGGCCGCATAATTTCCTCTCTCGTTAATCATCATCATCATATCATCTCAATCTCTAGCTCCGTTCAATTCAACAATTGGAAGAAAGAAAGAAAAAATATCTCGACTTTTTTTCTCCCCTCTTCGAAAAGGTTCGATATTGGGCGCCATCTGGACGCTCTCGCTCTCTTTGAGCGTCTCCCTCAGAGCCACAGCTCCTCCAATTCTACAGCTCAATCCCATTCAATTGCAATTTTTGGTTTTTTAGGGGCCCTTTTAGGTTAATTCTTTCCCAGCTCGAATATCTAGGGTTTTCGAGCTGATCGGGCTGGTGTTTGGTGTTCGAGAAGTGAGCGTTGGCGAAATGGGATCCGGTTTCAGTGTAATTCTCTCACTCCGATCGAATTTCGTTACGTTCTATCGGTCTGAGCTCGAATTCCTCAAAACTTTGGCTTAGCTTGAGTTGTTGAGTTTTAATTTTTAGTTTCTTAATCGTCGAAAATATCTTGAAGACGCGATTTTTCACACTTTTTGAGCGTGATTGTCTCGCTTTTAGCTTGGATTTCGTCGATCTAAGATTGTTTCTCGATTCAGAGGCATCTCTTCTAACAGTTCCATTTTGATTTTCCCTAAATTTTGCCTGAATTCTTGGTTTTTCGTTTTTTTAATCGTTGGAATACCTCCAAGGTTCGATTTTTCTACTTTAAGGGTGCTCTTCTGATTCCCTTCACTTTAGCTTCCCACTGAAAGATTCCTGTAGAGTTTGAATTTGTTGGTTGGTTTTCTCCTTTTTATTTTAAACTCAAATTCTTTTTTATCTTGAATTATTTTTAAACTCCCCCACTTTCAAATTCATTTGTGCATCCAAAACAGCCAACTTGATTTATTTTCAAAGCCAGATTCGGTATTTGTTCCTTTTGCTGTAGCACTTCAACTAATATAGTTATAGCAATTTAACGAACAGTTGAGATTGAATTATAGCAGTTTACCACAATTTATTACCTATTAACACAGATTTTGTGTTTAATAAAGAGCTTAGAAATTTTGGGTGTACAATGATTTGGAAGTGTGGGGGTTTAAAAATAAATCAAGTGTAAAAGAATGGGTTTAAAATCAAATTTATTGCTTTGATCAAGTTATATTCTAGAATTGATGAGAGTTTCCCCTTTTTAGGGGAGGTTCATTCTTCTTTGCTTTTAAGCTTTCTTTGCAACAAGGATTTCGTGAGCTTATCTATTCATAGCCTAATTGCTGCAATCCAAAGAAAAATAAAAATGCTAGCACTTTTCGCTGGGTTGTCTTCTGACGTGAGAATCACTTTTGAGTTGATAAAAAAAAAAAAAGCCAGTACCTTCAATTGCTCAATCAAGGTTCTAATGCTAGTGGGCTGAAAAAGTTGAGCTTAGCAGTTGTAGTATCAAATGGGCTTGTGAATTTTGGGCTAGAGTCCGTGATCAACCACCCACTCTTTTTTGTTAGTTGGCATTTAATTACTCTATCCTTCTTCAACTTGGTTGACTACATGGTCTTTTTGCCACTTGTCATCTCTTCTTCCTATGAAGATTTGATCCATATCTTGATTTGGGTTCAGTGGTGAATGCATCTCCTTGTTCATTGAGGAGGAATCCAACGATTCATTTCATTTTGTTCTCAGTTTGTTATTTTCCATAAATTTGATATTTTGAAATGAGTGGATTTTTCTACCACTGGCAAGGGATCCTTTAATGGTAATAAGGGAGGAGATTCTTTATCTAATTTGGTCTTTTTCGGTTCTCTTTGCTATTTTTTGATTGATGAGAAGAGCTTCATGCAATTTTTGTCTTTGCGTAGACACGAGGAAACTATCTTGACAATAATGAAATTGTTATGTTATTTCCTGATACTATGCATGTTCCCATTCAAGGAAGTATCTCTTAATTCTATATTTCTGTTAAATTTGTTGGATTGTAGCTTCATGCAATTCTTGTCCTTGCGTAGGCATGAGGAAACTATCATGACAAATGATGAAAATATTGTGTTATTCCCCAATCTATGCATGTTTCCATGGAAGGAAACATCACTTAGTTCTATTTTTCTGTTAAATTTGTAGGATTGTCTAAAAAGTAGTCTGAAATGAATTGGTGGTCTTTTGTTTATGCAGCTCAAATTATAGTCTCGAGTGGAAAAATTCCGGGTGGGACATGGGATGCCTGGTATCCATACCAAGAGATGGGGGAGGGATCAGAAGAAGACCTGGGAGTGTTGGAGAGTTGGCTGTTTTTGTACCGGGCCTGCGAATTCCTAGAAGTGTGG
Source organism: Asparagus kiusianus (assembly GCA_022839385.1). NCBI lineage: Eukaryota > Viridiplantae > Streptophyta > Magnoliopsida > Asparagales > Asparagaceae > Asparagus > Asparagus kiusianus. The sequence goes on from BQKN01000831.1 coordinate 115,891, forward strand.
ACTTCTCTCAGCCATTGGGTAATAGCTTGTCAAGAAATTTAGTGGAGCGCCTCTCTTCTATGAGGACTAGAATAGTTGTAATGGCCGCTCAAGAAGCACCGGTAGCTATAAAACCAAGGAGGAAAACAGCTACTCAACATGGTTAGTAGAAGCGTTAGTCCAAATCATTTATCAGTTTGAGTTAAATGTATTAGGGGGACGTTGATGGTTTTCATGTTTGCAGGAGGTTCGACATTAGCTGATCTTATGCAAGCTCTAGAAGATTACTTACCACTTCTACTAGGATTGGTTAAGGATGGTAATTTGATATGCATATGCTTCTTGTTTTTCTACCTGTATCTAGTTCCATTGTCAACTCTTGAGTCGGATGTACAATAATCTGCAGGAAGTGAATTAATAGACAAGGTGCAGTTTGTCTGGGTTAATCAAGAGGATGAGGCAGAGGTAGACATACAGTGTACTATTATTCTGATGGTGATTATATAATGTCTCATTAGTTGTAAGTAATCTGAGGATTGGTAATGGTCTTCATGTGCAGGAAACAGGCATAGCAAATGCTTGGTATGAGGTGCTTTCAGTTCTACACCTGATGGCTATGCTATGTTTGTCTGAGGCCAATTCATTCCTTCTTCCTAAAATGTCGAGCGATGGTTATCAGCCAAGGATAGTCGAAGGTGGGTTTAGCTTAAACATAATTTCAAGCATTACATCTTGTGCCTTCTTATAAGACTACATTGTCTTTCATGATTTCAAGACTGAAATAATGGTGTCTTCAATATTATTGCGTATTCTAGAATTCAGTCTCCAAAGCCTATTTACTGCCTTATAGCAAACCTGATTTAGGCGTGGGTAAAAATTCTGTATTTGAAATTTCTAACAGTACTCTTGGCATTTATATTTTTGTCTTATTAAAGTGATATCAGTATCTATACAATGCTTGACCTTTTGGCTAAGACCAACTGTAGGATATCTTTCTATCGACTATCAGTTTAAACTGCATCTGGAATTACCATTACATATTCTATGTATATCATTATTTTTGGTAGAATGAACACAGAACTGAAGCAATGTGATTTCTGCTCTTTTGCAGACGGATGTTCCCTTCTAGTCATATGCTGATTAATGTTCATCATCTTGTTGTATGAATTGTTGCAGAGAGTAGACGTGCTGCAATTGATGCTTTATTAAAAGCAGCAGGATATTTGGATTGTGCAACTCAGCATGTTCTTCCACAAATCCCTTCTGCAATCAGGTTTGACATACCATGATCCCATTTTTGCGACATTTTCTATAATGAAACTTTCTGTTGAGGATTTCATTCAATATGATTTCTGGTCAAAATAATATAATTTAATTGGTGCTGTTGTTTCACTTCATGTGATTCCCAAGCCAAGACCTCTCTCTCTCTCTCTCTCTCTCTCTCTCTCTCTGATAAAATAATTTGCAGGCAAGTACTCCCAGTAGATTTATCTGAAGGAAAACTGCGAGCTTTTTGCATGCAGGCATTGGGTCAGGTACACCTTATTCATAGCACAGTACTTGTTACTATAAATATATATATCATTTGCCACTAAGAGAGATCATCCTAGAGCCTAGTAATTTTTCCTTTTTTAAACTTTGTAATCCTTAGGTAGATACTCTTTGTATTTTAACTAAATTGCTCAATTTTTTTGATGTATGAATAATTATTATGCCATAGAAAATGATAAAAATAGTACACATCGTTGACATTTAGGACAGAGATCAGAAAATGGCTGGGGAAAACGGAATAGAAAATATTAAAAAGTTTGCAAAGCACGTACTACTATACTCTGCATTCATATTCCACAATGTAATTCAAATATTGTAAAGAGCTGAGCGACATCCTCTTTCATATAATATTATGCTTATGAAATTGTATTGTGCCAATTATTTTTAATGTCTTTTTCTCATCACTTGATGTATTGTACCAATATATTATGCACTCTGCGCCATTACTCAAAACTCTTCTAATATAATGCGAAAAAACCTTCAGGTCCGTATGCATCATCACAGCTTCAATCCTATTTAAAGGAAAAGACTAGGAAAACATGCTGATCAAATTTCTCTACTTCTTCACTCATTAAATATGGATTGGATGGCTAAGCCTTTTATGCATGCACCGACATTAAAGTACAGCCTCCTTTTCACTTTAATTATAATTGAAAGGCTCCAAATTCTTAAGCTCTGTTCTTAACTTCTTACAGCATCTTCCTTCCAGATATTTGTTAAAACAGAACTGTTATCCCTTATTGTTTTCAAGCGACATAATTCTGCCTAACAATTCATATCCACTTACCTCTTCATCCAACTCTTTCCCAGTCTTACATAAAGTTAAGGTTTTCTCCTTTGTTCGTGATCTTAAACTGAGTTGAAAGGATAGGTCTACCTATCTACAAACTGGCCTTTAAGATTCTATGGCATGGCTCTTGGTCTTGCCCATGTTTTCCTCGGCTGGGTATTTGTTATCAATTAAAAGGTTTGTGTTTGACAGCATGTTGTAAGACTCAGGTCATGTTAGTGAGGAGGCTTGTCTCGGATTTGTGCTTGTTCTCTATAGATGCCCCCATTTTTATGGGAAGAAGGAGAAATGTCGGACAATGGTCATTATACATATCATAGCATTTAAATAAATTTCTCTTCTTCAAACTTTCGTATTCATATCAGTGCAATATAGTATGTCCATTCTGCTTATGATTCTTCTGAGTCTTTTATCGGAGCTCTTTTTTAGCTGAACTGATTTATGCATAAATACTATTTTCATTTTAAGCAATCAGGTTGGTCTCCCAGTCTATTAAAAATTATTTAGCACTCAATCTTTGTTCATCCATTTGTTTTTGTAGGGTATTGATATTCAACTTGGGATGGCTATTGACAGTCCAAAGGCCACATTAGCAGTGAAGCGAAGATTGGCATGTGAGATGGGTAAATGCTGGCATCAGGTATGGGTGCGTTGGCTTATTTTTGATCTTATCTTTTATATTCCTTCATTCCTCCTATTTATTGGATGCTGATTGGAGATTTACAAACTGTAACTATTAAATACTTGTATTATACCCATTGCTTCTTTCATTCTTATCTTACAAAATTCTATTACCAAATTCTAAGAGATGCCATATCATGAGCACTGACGCTTTTTTCATTATCTGCCAAAATGATGGCGACCCATTTAACTGTGGCAGGCACAAGATAGCGTTTCACAGCTTGCTATTTCTAATGGCTGGGCAGAAAAACATCGAGCTTTTATTAAATGGAAATATGTAGAAGCAAAGGTATGTTAATTGTTTCTGTGTTTTAACCAATGTCTAAAAAGGCGGAAGCGCAAGGCGAAGTGTTATTCCCTTTTTCGAAGCGAGGCGTAAGCCTCATGAGTTTAAGTATATTTTAATTTATATTTATAAATGTTATAAACATATAACATATATTGTTATTAACATTTACAATAGATTTACTCAAGTCTTGATTAGTAAATAAGAATTAAATATGTTAAGCACAGACACAAATCATAATAAACCAAGCTACACATATATATATATATATATATATATATATATATATCTTATTCGAACTCATATGGTCATATTAAAGGCACATGGCCTAAAGTTAACCTTGAGAGGGGGGAAACTGATGATCTAGAGGCATTTTAAATTTAGTAAAAAACTCGTCTATGTCCTCCTATTTTCCCTAAATCACGTGCTTTAGAAGAGAAGCGCTCCATGGGGCATGAAGCACACACTTTAGTTATGCGCTAAGTGATGAACCGTAGGCTTCAAGAATAAATAGCTTCACTTATGAGTTTCGAAGCGATTATCCTTCAAAAAGTTTAAGCGAGTTTCAGAAAGCTATTTCAAACACTGGTTTTAACACTATGCATAAGCCTTTTCACTTGATATCTTGACTTGGTTAGTTATTGCTGCAGTTGAAATTTAGAGTTATTAATATTGCTGTTATATATTAGTGTGCTGCAATATAGGTCATTAACCATCAATTGTTTGAGTATATTTAAAAAGGTAAGATCAATGTGTCAATGTTCAGGCATAGGAAAATGATTGTGGGACAGTGCCAGTCGACATTGTTTAAAAAACAGTTGTGCATAGCAACACGTCATACCTATGAGCATACCTCTGCTATAGAATGTAGATACTGAGTTTTCAGTTTAAAACATTTAAATTATTTCTGTGGTGGAATAAAAGAAATATGAAAAGTTAATACAAAATTCAAAAACTCGTGCGGAATAAGAAGTGCAATCCTTCAACAAGTTCAAATATACTACTCGTAACATACCAGAAATACACAGTTCTCTTATGTAAGCATGCTACACAGCATATGGATTCCCAATTTAAGTTTGTATATTGGTACAATATCACAAAATCACATTGTTATGATGAATCCATGATTCTACGACCATAGCTCACAAAGAAAAATGCTCAAATTTATCATCACTAATTCAAAAGGATTAGCACATAGAGTTTAGAGTTATGAGCATATGTTAGGATAAGGCACCTGATTTGCTGATTCTATAAAAATGAAAGAAACAAGGAAAAATATTAAAATTAAAAAAAGTGTGTAAAGTAGAAATGCAATCCTGCATAATTTCAAATAAAGAAAATATTCACCTGATTAGAGACCAAATATGATGTGACTAGAATATTGTGGTCATATTGATAACATGAGAAGATGGATGCAAGCTTGGTATTACCATCATATTCATGGTCTTATGGACCAAATCACTAACTGCATGTAATTATTCTGAATGCACATTCCACCTTGTTTCCTTGGTGACAGGCTGCTGCATATTACTACCATGGCATGATCCTTGACGAGGGGAATACAGAGAAATCCCATGGGATGGCTGTTGCAGCATTACAAGCAGCAGAGGAGTTTCTCAAAGAAAGCAAAAAAGCCTGTGAAGCTTTCAACTCGATGCCTCCTACATCGAGGTCTGTTATGGTCCCTTTTATTAAAACCAGTTCTCAATGAATCTCTTTTCAGCTTTTCTTTTGTTATTGCTGTCATTTAATTCGCTGCCACATTGCTAGTGGATAACTTGAGATGCCAGAAAAAGTGCTATTAACCACAAAATTGATTTTATCCGGTTATGATATTTCTTTGTTTCAAGAGAATAAATCAAGATTTGAGAAACTGGCTAATACCTTTCTTCTTCTTCTTCTTCTTCTTTTAAACTTTATTTATTAATAAGACAGGCTAATGCCTTTTCCTTGTTCTAAATCGGCTTCAGAATCTCTTCCCAATTAGTAGTGGTTTGCATGAAAGTTGCTACAAGACCAGTTACAGATTTTTTGCTCTTGAATCTGTGTAAAGTGAAGCTTGGCCACATTTGCTAGTTTCAAGTGTTTGTTGGACATTAAGCTCTTAGAATTGTCTTATAAATATGGAAAAATTTCATCTTTTTACTGTAATCAATGCTTTTTCCGTTTGCAGTTCGGTTCAGTATGAATATAAATCAATCATCAACGTTATTCTTTGTTTCGCAGAAAAGATCAATGTTCTAAATTCATTACATTGACTATAACGGCTAATCTCTTTGCAGGAATCCACCTCTCTGGGGATCTATGAAGTATCTTTCTGAGAAGATCCCCAAAGATGCTTCAAGCAAGGTTCGCATCAACCGGGACCTCTACAGTCATGAACGGTAAATCTAGTGCCCTTCAACTGCAGATACAACCTGTGTGTTTATAAAAGGTTACCACTTTTTACCCCTGTTTTTCTGAGTAGCATGACCCCCTGATAGTAAACGAAGTCATCTCTTTATTATTTATACATGTACTGTAGGAGATGTCTATTTGGCATTTATAACAGAATACGGAGTCTCTCTGTGACACACTGATACATTAGGGGGTCTATCCGCAACACATTGATGTCATGCGAGACCCACATAACAGATCATACATAACAGGGAGGCAATACCTTTTTGGTATTGGGGGTCAAAATGCTAATAAACAAGTTTAGGAGCAGCAAGTGGCTGTATGGAGTGTATATGCAGTTACCTCCTCCTTTAGAAACTTACGACCAGAGACTTTTCCTCTCTCCTATCCACAGCCAATTCCGTTATGACCAGTATGACAACGCAGATATGGTTCCTTTTTGTTTATATGGTTCCTTGCTTGGTGAATGCTGCAGGATAATAGAGAAAGCACCGACTTTGCCGGATTTCGCTATAGCTCTTAAACCTGATGACTACCAGCTTCCAGCGTTGGATCCTTCATGGACCACGGAGTAAAATCAAAGTGTACAAAGCTCGGAGATAAACGGGGCGAAAATCTCACCCCCTGCATAGTTGCAAGTATGAAATATCTGGCCGTCGTCTTTACAAAGAGTGTGCGCAATGGTTTGATGTGAATTTTATCTTTCCCCCCTCCCTTATTCATCCATTTTCTTTTTCTTGTGCTTGGTTGTGGGCGAGCTTTGTTGTGGACTAGATTTTCAGTGTATAAACGAACAAGGTCTATCAAACAAACAATTGTCTCGGTCGATCAAAGGAATAGCATTCTCCCACGGGGCCAAAAAAAAAAAAAAAAAAAAAAAGGTAGGGACAAAGTGTGACACATAAATGATCTTTGCTAAAACATTTATTTGGTGAAATTTTGTGGCGCGAGGTTACGATTGCAAAGTTCGTTATGTTTCCGGCCAACGGGCCTTGCATTTGAAATTCATCATTCATAATAGTAATGTTCCGAGAAGATTTATATTCCATGTATGAGCATGAAAATGCCATCACATATTTAAGTGATTAGAAACGTGCTCGAAGTCGAAGTATTGAGCGGAGACGCTTCCTGAGGAAATGCGACCGTCCTTTAGGCAGTTTAGCTATAAGCTATGTTCCTGATATTTTCTATCCTTTTGCTTACCGTCGACCTTTTCTTTATGTTAGTATGTTTTGGTTTCAATTCATACACGCATAGATCCGGTACTTGCGGAGCATATGGGAGCTTAGCTACACTTCCCAGAGTGTGGTGATCACGATGTTTTATTTCAGTGTAATTCACGAAAAATGTATAGTTATATTCGAAGTAAATCGTAACCATTCTAAACACAAAAGTGACGACTAAAAATAAATCGCAATCACTCTAAACCCAAATTGATGATTAAGATGGTGAAACCAAGTGGATCCAAATACATATGAAGAAAACAATGGGGAAATGTAATAGCTAGCATCCATCCTCATAAACAACACCGAGAACCGGAACATCAGCAATCTCAAATTTACACATATTTATTGACTTCAACATTTTATTCGAAAACACCATACTCACATCATCAAAAATACCATGATGATGATGATCGCAAATCGTGATCCTAGTAGCCCTTTCTCACTTGACGAGGCCGAGGTTAAGAATCCCCCAAGCGGTCTTGGGCCAGTCCCTCTCCCTGGCCTTCATCCACAACACCCTCCCCCAAGCCACCCACCCCTCCCAGTCCACCCGCTTATCCCACACGCACCCCCACTCCAGCAACAGCCTCAACCCCTCCTCAGCCTCGGCCTCCCCCTCCTCAAACCTGCCCGCCCCCAGGCAGACCTGAGCCAGCGCCAGGTGCGGCTCCCCTACGTACGGGTTTTTTTCAATGCACCCCCTCAACAACCCCTCCACTCTCCCCAGCCCCTCGCCCCCTCCTCTATGACAGACGGCCTCCCAGTACAAGTCTCTCGCCGTCTTCTGATCCTCCGCACCGAGGACCTTGGTGCAGCCGTCGAACACAGGCGGGACCGCCATCTCGATGCCCTCGTCGTCTCCGCCTGATCCACTCCTGGCGTGCATCTCCTCCTCCCTCAGTATAATCGTGTACAGCGCCCCCATCCTCGATATCGAGTTCAGCCACAGCCCGGGCTTCCCGTCCCCGGGCCAGACCGCGGACAGCGGGCTGTCACCCGCGAACTCCAGCCGCCCGTCGTCGTTCTCGAAGAGCTGGTCCTGGAACCCGAACAGCTGGTCGCTGAAGTCGGCCATCGTCATCACTAGGAACACGGCCACCGTCCTCCTCGGCACGCGCACGTCCTCGCCCGTCCTGATGTGCTTCACCGTCACGCCCTCCGGGGGCAGGAGGGAGCTGATCTTCCGCCTCCAGCGCGCCTCGCCGCCGCCGCGCGTGCGATGGTCGGACGACGCCAGGGAGCTCCTGGACGCGTCCAGGTGGTCGGCGAGCTCGCCGTCGGAGTAGTGGAAGAGCAGGTCGTCGTGGATGAGGGACTGGCGGTCGACGACGCAGAAGAGGTTGACGAGGCGCTCGGCGGCGGGGCCGATGAGGTCCCGGACGCGGTCGCGGGAGGTGCGGGGGTCGAAGATGGCGAGGTTGACGTAGGAGTTGGAGTAGGCGGAGTGGAAGAGGCCGCAGAGGGAGACGGGGGAGGGGGAGCGCCAGAGGTGGAGGATGCGGTGCACGCCGGCGAGGTGGTGGAGGAAGGTGCCGTGCTTGTGCCAGCACTCGCCGGCGCCGGCGGAGGAGAGGGTGGAGAGGAGGGACGGGAGGCGGGGGTCGACGGAGGAGAGGTCCCCGCGGAGGAAGGGGAGGGCGGCGGACAACAGAGTGGGGAGGTCGCGCTTTGGGGGCGAGGTGGTGGCCATGGAGGAGGAGGGATCAGTGAGCGGAGGCATTTCTTCTTCTTTCTTTCTTTCCTTTCTTTTCCTTTTCTTTTTCTATTTTTTTTTTATCGGTCGGGGATTTTTTTTTCTTTCTTTCTTCCTTCTACTTTTTGTTTTAAGGGGGAGGGGAAAGAACGGTGGGGGATAGAAGCGTAGGGAGTTTGCTGTTGTTATCGTTGAGGGGTGAAAGAGATGGGATGAATAAAGACGAGGGGTGCTGAGTCAGGGGAGTTGGGCAGGATATGGGGGAGATAAGGATGGCAAAGTATCAGGTAAGGTTGTTTTCTTTTTGTTTGTTGAAGAATGGAGACAGGGTGTCAGTAATGTGTAAAAAGTATTGATCTAACTTTATAAATTTTTTAAAAAAAATCCACTTAGTTTTAGCTATACCGCCAACATGGGGCACGGAAGGTGGGTCGATTTTGAAAAAATAAACAAAGTTTATACTCTAGAGCACCGGATATTCCATAGAGTTTAAATCAGAACTAATCTCTATGATGTTCTCAATCCAGTGGAGATTAATTAATTCTCAATTAAATTCTAGGAGATTCTTAAGCCTGTAGACTTTGTTTAGCAAATAAAGTCCATGGAATTGAGAATCCCGTAGA